>BRDA01086525.1:8290-40244 GCA_036984385.1 Crenuchus spilurus
AAAAAATGTAACATTTACTTATGACTTCAGTAGGTCTGATACATGTGTATTGCTTAGTACATGATTTCAATTTTCACAATTTGTTTGGTTTTATACAAAATCTAAAATCTAAGAAGTTTCATCTGTGTGTTGACTACAGAGTTTGTGTAAAATTCTCCGTTCTTTACGTTCAGTACTTGAGAACTGTTCTGTGTCGACAATTGACTTTCGGTAAGGTCCACTGATGGAGTATTTCGACTGACTCTTTTACGGTTCTTTCGACGGTAGATTTGTTCTCCACGGATGAAACATTACATTACTAAAGTCATCCAAACTATGAATAAATACATCTGTAATTATTTAGTAAACAAACAAGTGTTAAACAAACCAGAATATGTTTATATTTTACATTACAAAGTAGGCACCTCTTGTTTAGATGGCAGCTTTCTTGGCATTTTCTCAGTCAGCTTTATGAGGTAGTCACCTGGAATGGCTTTCAGTTAACAGCGTCTTGTCAAGAGTTCATGACTTGCATTTCTTGCCTCTTAAAATGTGTTTGAGACATCAGTTGTGTGTCTACTTTGAAGAATCTAAAATCTAAAACATATTTTGGTTTGTTTAACACTTTTAACTTTAGTACATGATTCGTTATGTGTACATAGTCTGGATGACTTCAGTATTCATTTACAATGTAAAAAAAAAAACATTGAGGTGTGTCCAAATGTAGCTGCTACTGTATCTTCACATTTTTTCCTAAATTCAGAAATGTTGTTTTTTTACTGTCAACACCAAAACAACTTTATCACAAGAGATGTGAAGAATTTCTGACTTTTCAGCTTTAGGGTCATATTATCTTTTTACTCAATGATCTGGATCAGGGGTGTCAGACTCCAGTCCTGGAGGGCCGGTGTTCAGTAGTTTCACGATGACACTACAATTAAAGCTGGTCATTACCTGCTGAGGTGTGTTTGATCTTGAAAATCACCAAACTGTGCAGGAATCCGGTCCTCCAGGACTAGAGTTTGACACCCTGTCCCACATTCTTAAAAGAGCTGGTTCTTCAATAGCTTTTTAGTAAAGAAAAAAGTTGTATATAGAACCATGAACACTCAAAGAACCCAAAGGCTCTACATGTTGAAAGGGTTCTTCAGATTGATGAGGAATGTGCTATAGATGGTTCTATATAGATGCCTTTTGAAAATGGTTCTATATAGCACCAAAAATGGTGCCTCTATTATTACAAGTTTGACATCGTAACTACAGCAGAATGTTCCAAACGGTTGTGTATAGAACAATCTACACTCTTAAAAAACATGGTTCTTCAATAGTTCCTTAGTACAGAATTTTTTCTATATAGAACCACGAACACTCAAAGAACCCTTTGTGTGGATTAAGGCTTCTTTTTATGGTGAAAGGGTTCTTCAGATTGATAACAAATAGGAGACATGTAAAGGGTTCTATGTAAAGTAAACCCTTTTTGTAAAGGGTTCTATATAGCCCTCAGAAGGGTTCTGCTGTAGTTACGATGTCAAGCTTGTAATAGTAAAGGAACCCTTTTTGGTGCTACATAGAGCCAGTTTCAAAAGTCTTCTATACAGAACCATCTACAGCAGGTTCCTAATCAGTTTGGAGAACCTTTTCACTATGCAAAGAACCCTTTGGGTTGAGACAGTTACGGGTGTGATGTTAATATGAAAGTGTAAAGACAAAGGTAAATTTAAGAAGATGCTAAATTTTGCGAAAATAAGATTAAGAAAGCAAAATTATATCCAGTTACATGATGAGTCAAAGGCGTATTGTTAGAATACTAAACACAGTCATAATCAGTCATTTCTCCACAGGCTCAGCTTGTTCTCTCCTCAGAACTGCTGAGCATTTCAATTAAACAAACAGGTTTTGTTCTCATAAACTTTTCAAAATGAGATCGATGAGATGAACATGAAATCTCCTGCGCACACAGTAGCATCCCCCCGACCTTTACTCCTCTGAATTTCCTAATTTATAGGCGTGGGACAGTGTGAGGAGCCAGTGAGGGGAAATATATCTGCACCTTCCATTGTGTTAATGCAGGCGAGCGGCCGGCAAGCTGACGCTGGCCAATTCCATTAGAGAGATTGTGATAGCGGAGATGAACAGGCTATTGACAGGCCAGAGGCTTAATGAATTGGTCTGTCTGAGCGTCAGGCTTTTTCTCAGGGACCGGCTCATATTTTTTTCCCTCTCTCTCTCTCTCTCTCTCTCTCTCTTTCTGCTTAAGTTTTTTTTTCCGGCTTGTCTCATTAAAGTGGCTGTGGTGTTTTATTACGGCTGCATTCGCTAAACAATCTGTGAGTGATTACACGAAGAAGCTTCTTAGCAGGATTGTTCCATCATGTCCAAATCTGAATATTTCTTACACAGCAGCTACAAAAAATTAATGAACGAAATGAATGTTGATTGTTTCTTGGAAAAGTACCATTTAAATGAGCAGAAAATGTTGGAATCTTACCATGTAAACATGGTTTAGTTTTTTAGTCCCAGGGATCATTTGTTTCAGGCTGCACAGCACCGAAGGAACTTTATGTAGGTTCACCTTGCAATTCAGATTTGTACCACAAGAGGGCAGGACAGAAACTGAGTGATTTATTTGTTTGGAATCTAGATGTTCTGAGGTTATTTGATTGGGGGATGGCATAGTGGTTAGCACGTTCGCCTCTCAGCACCGAGATCTTTGGTTCAAGTCCCCATCTTGGTGGAATTTCTATGTTCTCCCCGTGTCTGCATGGGTTTCCACCTGCAGTCCAAAAACATGGAGGTCAGGTGAATTGGGTACTCAAAATTTTCCCTGTATGTGCACCTTGTCCTGGGCATGGCTAGGGTAGTCTGTAATGCCCTGCCCTGTGCCCAATTAGGGGGTAAGGGACTAGCCACAACCCTGATTGGTATTAAGGGACACGATAATGGATGGATGGATATTTGGTTGAGTAAAACTAATGTTGCTTTCATGTGTTTGGATTGTAGTGCAAGGAGTTACCTGATTTGTGCAGAATCTTGAAGAAACCTTCACACTCAAACACAATTCCACTTCTTTGAAGAATTATCCACTGGATGGTTCTTCAATGAGAAAAAAGAGGTTCTACTCTGTTATAGCTCTAAAGAACACCTTCATTTTAAAGGAGTATTTGGAGGATTTCTGCTTTGTGAGTAGCTGGCTGGTGCTGAAATGTGCAGTTATTGTGCAGTGGCCATCATGCTGTATGGGATGAAGTGTATAGGCCCACACTGTGGGACACAATACCTGCCCTCGAGCCCGTCAGTGTCATGGAGAAACCCCATGGTTCTCTGAGTCCGATAGAACCGCAGCAGGGAGAAACGCAAAGCGGCAGGGAACCGCCAAAAGGGCACGGAACGTCAATACAGCAAAGGCAAAGCTTAAGGGATCATCTCTTTGCCAAATATAGTCGTCAGGAATGATCAGAAGAAATGATAGCATGTAGCAATGCTAGCAATGCTAACTCAATACTTTCAGTACATCCACAAACTTTATTAGCAGTAAAGCTGTTTAGATCTAAATGTGACTACAAACCAACGACAACCTGAAGAGCCATTGGCATGCAAGTTGTTCTGTCTATGATGGAGAGTTGGTTGGACATGGTTCTTCAGAGAATCATTTTGAAAATGGTTCTACACAACAAGATAGCTCTGTTGCAAACTTTCTCATACTATGTAGAAACATTTTTGAGAAAGTCCACCAGCCTTGTCATCTCACTTTTAAAGCCAAAAAAGCTTCAAAATTAACATTTAACAGAAGCTTAGAAAAGCAGAAAAGATGAATCATTAGACAAACCAAGATGATAATATAATTTCCATGCTCCTCAATAAATAAATGACCACATCTTATATTTGTGTCTCATTTGTTTGATTTAGTGTTCTTTGTGTACTCTTAGGGTTTGGTCTGAACAGCCTGATGATGTTTTAGGTCAAATGTCTGCAGAAATTAAAAAAAAATGTATATATATATATATATGATTTTTTTACAGCACCAGTGAAAGGTTTGGTACCTTCTCATTAAATGTTTTTATTTTTATTTCCTACATTGTAAAT
Organism: Crenuchus spilurus; assembly: GCA_036984385.1. Classification (NCBI taxonomy): domain Eukaryota; kingdom Metazoa; phylum Chordata; class Actinopteri; order Characiformes; family Crenuchidae; genus Crenuchus; species Crenuchus spilurus. The sequence continues at coordinate 12,353 of BRDA01086525.1, forward strand.
AAATACTGAAGTCATCCAGACTATGAAGGAACACATAAGGAATCATGTAGTAAACTTAAAAATGTTAAACAAACCAAAATATGTTTTAGATTTTACTTCAAAGTAAACACACAACTGATGTCTCAAACACATTAAGAGGCAAGAAATGCAAGTCATGAGCTCTTGACAAGACACAGCTGTTAACTGAAAGCCATTCCAGGTGACTACCTCATAAAGTTGACTGAGAAAATGCCAAGAAAGCTGCATCTAAGCAAGAGGTGCCTACTGTGAAGAATGTAAAATATAAACATATTCTGGTCTGTTTAGATAGATAGACAGATAGATAGATAGATACTTTATTAATCCCTTGCAGGAACAGTTTAACACTGTTTTGTTTACTAAATAATTACATATGTATTTCTTCATAGTTTGGATGACTTTAGTATTAATCTACAATGCAGAACATTTTTAACTCATGAAAACCACTGAATGTCCAAGTGTTTAAACTTTTGACTTCTACTGTATATGAATGAAATATCAAATATCAAGAAAAACTAATTGATCATTTCAAAAGAAGATATAAATGATGTATAATATTGTTGTATCTTTGTTGTAATATGAAGTGTTCCTCTTTCAGACTCTTGAGGTCGGAGAGTTTACGAGGTAGACACAGGACACTGGAAAGCCATCATTGTGTCTTCCCTGGTTTGATCTCCCCATTTGCTCTTTTTGTGCGTACATTGATTTGGCGGATGCAGACCCTTTTGAAACGGTGGTGCTATTGACCCGAGCCGCTCTGGTGCAGTGGTGATGGGTGTGGACCCCCGCTGGGCCTCCATAGGGGCTCTTTCATGTCTCTCAGTTGCTAGCTGACCTTTGGCAGCGTCGCAGTACTGGACCTGGGCACTCCTGCCCTTCGATCCACACATACACATGCAGCCCGCCGGCCATTTTAGGATGCTGCTTTCTCAGCTCTCTGAGCTGGGCCAAAAGAATAGCTCGGAAGTCTTGGAGCATCGATCGTGGAAAGGCCAGGTGAATCTCCTGGAGCTTCAGCCACAGGAATAATCACTAACTGTCCATACGTTCAGAACAATGCCTTTCCACACAATATTTTTAGGGCCTCTTTTATCTTCTTACGGGAACTACCTGTAAGTTGAGTCATCTATGGAAAAAAAAAGGAACAAAATTAGACACAATTTAGACAAGATAACTTCTCCTGCTGTTCTTTAGTCCACATTATAGACAACAGTCTATCGTACAGTGTCTGAAACCACATGATCAAGACTTTTAGAGGCGACTGAACTTCTCAACACAATTTAAGGAAAATTTTTCAATAGTTTCTCCTAGACAACAAGATAGAGAGATAGATATTTCACCTGAGAAAAATACTTTGAGTCTGTTCTCGAGTCCAGATTCTCAAGAAAATATCAAACGAAGTCTCAGAAAATAACACTCATCTTTACTAAAAACAGAAATCTCATTATGAACTCATCCATTTCTCATCCAAAGCTAAAAGTATTCTCAGTGTTGAAGCAATGAATGAAGCTATGAGTTTGATGTTTATCTGAGACAGACATGCCTCATATCTCCTTTGTGTCTCATGTTGTTTCTCATAAGGAATTTTAATATCTCCATTCATTCTCTTGAGCATTCACATAACGAAATCTGACCAATAAGAGGATTCACAGTGTATACACAGTATCAGTCGAAAGTTTGAACACAGCCTCTGGATGTTTTCACGAGTTAAAAATGTTCTACATTGTAGATTAATACTAAAGTCATCCAAACTATGCGGAAATACATATGTAATTATTTAGTAAACAACCTGTTAAACAAACCAGAATATGTTTATATTTATGTTTATACAGAATATGTTTATAGACTCTTCAAAGTAGGCACCTCTTGCTTAGATGGCAGCTTTCTTGGCATTTTCTCAGTCAGCTTTATGAGGTAGTCACCTGGAATGTCTTTCAGTTAACAGCTGTGCCTTATCAAGAGTTCATGACTTGCATTTCTTGCCTCTTAATGTATTTGAGACCATCATGTGCCTACTTTGAAGAATCTAAAATCTAAAACATGTTTTGGTTTGTTTAACACTTTTAAGTTTACTACATGATTCCTTATGTGTTCCTTCATAGTCTGGATGACTTCAGTATTAATTTATAATGTAGGGAAAATAAATAAATAAATAAATACATTGAATGAGAAGGTGTGTCCAAACTTCTGACTGCTACTGTATGTTTCTATTATTTGTTAGCTATGCTAGCCTCATAACTTCAGTTCAAAGCTTTAATTTTAAAGAAACAGGATCATGATCTCTAAATCTACCTTATAACTATCTTATCATTCAATCGTAGAAACTATATTTACATTCACACACCAGCCGTAGTTCTTAGTTGGACTGAACCAAGACATTTACAAGCCTAGGCCATTTACAGTCCTGTTTACTTTCACACCAACATCTTTCTTGAAGAGTTCAGCCAATATTAACCTCCAGCATGTTTTAATCAGGTTAAACTTAGACCTTCGCCAGACTATGATAATCAAACCATGCTGTTTCCATGATCGAGTCTTTGTTCCACTAATATTGAACCACTGTTGGACGTAAATAGAGTTTCTGATGTGTTTTTCCTGACATCCCACAATGATTTCCGATGTTCTGTTTTTGAGAAATGTGGCCCCTGTTGTTTTATTTACTTTGCCACCCTTCAAATCAGGCAGCACCACATGCCAACCGATGTATGTGCTCACACTTTCGTCTCCTAAACAGCCTATATTTGCACTCACAAACCACATTAAGCTAATCAATACCACCTGCCATATTCACCGCTGTGGTCAGAGAGTTTGGGCCCAGCTGTATGTTGGCGCTGGGCCTCATTATGGAGCCAGCAGTCTTACCGGATGTCCCCCGCCAGCAGCAGCCCTGGACGCTCATCGATGACCTCCACGGTTCTCCGATGGCTTGGCATCACTTCTATTGATCGCCCAGTGCAGTTTATAATCTCCAGGACCCAGCAGCAGGAAGTAGGCTTCCTCTGGAGCATCATACTGAGGCTAAGCCTGTGGTCCGCTAATGAACAGCGCCATTCAAACAGACCAGGTTTTATGTGAAGAAGCTGTGGGAGAAGGATGGATAGAGGTGGAAGAACAGAAGCAAAAGAACCAGCATTGCATAGGTCCCAGTACCTAATCTCTTCTAAACAGCAAAATCTGCACTGTTCCAGCTTCTGGAGCCCACTGGTCTGGAAACAGTGATATAAGAGGTTGTGGGGTGTGATATTATGGTTATGTTATGCTGTTTTTACACCATTTTTCAAGAAGCACAAGGTAGCAATGCTATTTCCAACTAAGATCTATCAAACTTACAGTAGCATGAGATGCTACACAGTTAAAACAGTTGTACATGTTTACAGAACGAGGTCTAGATAGAGCAAGAAATTTGTGTTTGTCTTTGAAACAGGACATACTTATTTACCCAACTTACTTTTCAGCCTTACTAGAAAAAGTGCTGTTTCTTTGTTTCATTAGAGAGTAAATCAGAATCTAATTCTAATTAATGAATAACTTAAGAGTCCAACAGCCAATAAAGTTCCAACAGAAGCATTTAGCCAGTGTTTTGTGTCAACAAACAGGCATTTTGCCAATGCTCTGTGCCAACAAAGAGGCATTTTGCCAGTCTTGTATCGATCCAGCTGTGTTTGGCTAGTCTAGCAAGCTAGAACATTGGCTTTTGGGATGTTTATCTTGGACCTGTTTTTGCTAATCATCGATTACTGGACTCCCTTTCATAGTCAAAGTCTCCCCAGCTGTTCAACATGGCACAGTTGAATGATGTTTTCTGGTTTAACATGTTGGATTCATTTAAGAAAAGTTGCTAACTAGCATTGAACAGTCAGAGCAGCAGGGACGTCTGGTTTTTGGTTTTCCCACAAAATTGGTCTTTTTTGAAAATGAAGTAATGGGTAAAATGACAAAAGTAGCAGCATGCAAGGAACAAACTGTGTTAAATACATAATGAGCTAAAAACAGGCAGGGAGACAAAATGGGCGGTGCTCCATGTTTAATGATGATGTCTTACATAGTCATCCTCATTTATGAGTTTTATACATAATTTTCTCACCAATATGTGTTAATATCCAATTGACCCGCCCATTTGTTGACGCACTCTATTACTTGTAATGTCTCTGACTCTAGGAGGATGCAGACTAACACAGGCCTCCTCTGATGCATGTGAAGTCAAGCTCTGCCTTTTTTCAAACTGCTGCTGATACATCACTGCCAACGTGCGTGGAGGAAAGCGCAGGATCCCCATTTCTGACAAGCAAGCAGCATGTCCTGGGAATCAAACTCACGATCCTCAGATCATAATGACAGCACCTTAGTCCACTGAGGCACTCTGGTCTTTGAGTCAGTCAAAAATATATCTTACAATTTGAATTATGCTATATGAATTATATTATTATTATTATCATTATTATTATTATTATTATTATTATTATTATTATTATTATTATTATTATTATTATTATTATTATTTATTAATACTGTATATAAAATTACTAAAAACCAAGATCAATTGAAAGTTTAAGAGCAGTGGTATTTAAGCCAGTACTTCGAGGTTTTAGGTTTGATGTCAGTCTCAGCTTATGAGTGGCAGCCTTTTATGCTGGATAATTTTTCTGGATTTGGCAACCCTAAGCAGTTGATAAAAGAGAAGTTGCATATGCAAATATGTGAAGTGTAAGTTAAATAAATATGTAAAGGTGCTGAGCTGTAAAGCCTCATTTCTTGGTTCTGTTTGGTTGTAAATGCCTGGCCATCTGGGTCCAGCACTCTCAGCAAAAACAGATTGAGTGTTTGTCTTTATAGAGTACTGGAGTGACAGAGACATTAGCGTTCGCGCTCATTGTGCTAATTGAGACTTGTTTATGGCCACGATGATCACACTGCTGACTAAACAACAAATCCAGAGGAGAGTAAGATTAAATGACACTCCTGAGAATGGCCATGACGGCTGTGCTGTACGTGGTTTGCTGGCATTGGCATCTGAGGCCTATTTGTAAGGTTTTGAGACTTGAAATGTACAGAAATGCAGAAACATCTGGATCTCACATTCACTTCCCAATCCATACAGCCCAGAAATGGAAACCAAACTGCTTTAAACAGGCTGTTTTGAGTTGGCTGTTTTTATTATGTCACACATTTACTTTATATCTATTAGGCCTGCAACAGTTAAACTCCAATCAATGAGACATAATCCAACATAGCCAATCAGAATGGAGCTAATTTACATATATTGGCCTTAAAAGCACAGTAACATAAACAACTGAATAAACAGAGGTGTTGGCTACACACTGGTCATTACAGTGTTTAGAAATTGTATGTGGTTTTATTTCTAAAGCTTAACAAATGTGAGGTGACACTCTGTTTCACTCATTCACTCATTCCCACACTGGATATTCATGCTGTGAACACTCAAGTGAGAGGACTTTGTTCAGGTGAGTGCTCTTTGTTTATAGAGACCAAAGGTGTTTTTACATAGTTCTCGGCTGTTAATCCAGTGGTTATCATATGAATGGCAGATCACAATCAATTTTATGCTTCAAATGAAATATTAGCTACTAATATCTGTTATTGGTAAATTACAATCTTGAAAATGACAAAAAATGTTTGCTTCACTAAAGAACATTTCGTGGATCATTCCTAAAGAACCGTTTCAGTAAACAAATGGGGTTAAGAATGGTTTTAAATTTTGAAGAACCTTCAAAAACTTTTGCCAGTAAAGGTTTTTCCAGATGTCAAGAACCATTTATAGAGATGTAGGTTATAATTCTACTCCAGAGTCTAGGTCACTACCTAATCTTTCAGAAATGTTTGGATCCTCATAATTACCATTGATGGAGAAGATGTAGAAGCAGTACAGCTTGTCAATCTCAGATCAGAATTGTCTGGACTGGGATCTCTGTGAAGGTGAAAGCTGGAAAATAATCAGCAGGACATACATCGATGCATTTGAACTTTGCTGTTGGAGAAGACTTTTGAGAGACATGGACAGCAAAGAAAACCAAATAATTGATCCTCGACCAAGTCAATCCTAATCTCTCAGTGGAATTTCAGAAAACCAAACTGAAGTTCCCTTATTTTGGACAAATTAAGAGAACCAGTTCATTGGAGAAAACAGGTATGCTGGAACAGTTGAAGGTAAATGAGGAAGACCTGCAACAAGATGGATGGAGACCTGCAACAAGATGGATGGATACAATCAGAATACCCAGGCAGATGGTAGGATGCTCACCAAGCAGTCAGAATTTGACTATGCCAGTGTCTCGAGGAGCTCCCATGTCTGTTTGCCTTCTGGCTCTATCCTTTTAGGTAGGCTATTCTAGATAGTTCTGTAGGAGTGTTTAGCCACACTCTGATAAGTCTCATAATCTATGTACTCTATAAACCCAAACAGAACTAATTCCATCTATGTCTTTTTCCGAGTGAGTGGTCTGGCCCAAAGCTGATAGAAGACTGAATATTATCTCTGCATGATGCCACCTTAGACCAGCTGCCCACCAACAACCAACTACTGTGACCTGCTCCAGATGCCCTACAGTACTGACAACAATCAAGTTTAACCCTGTAAAGCTGCTTTGTGACATCAGTTGTAAAAATGTTTTATTTACATTTGACTTGACTTGACTTTGACTAAAGAAAACAATAGTGATATTAAAACCTTGTTTTATGAGATGTTTAAAATGTATTGGATTCTTCTCTTGTACTGTATCTTGTTCTTAAATATCTTGCTGGTTTTTGCATGAAACGCTCGCTCCGATGAACACAATCTTGAATCGATTGGATACCTTCCCAAGGCACACATATGCACACATTGGTCCAGCTGTGGTAAAATATGCATTAGCTCGGCCTGTTAATGTGTTGCATGTTTGAGGTGCTCCATTGAGGCTGCTTGGGTGAATATTCAAATGAATAATGGACAATTGCACTGGATGTTTGTTCAGCACCGTCTAAGCATCAGCTGCCGCAATCCAATAATTATTATTGATTTGCTCACTGGCTGTCAATCTCAGGTCAGAGAGAGAGAGAGAGAGAGAGAGAGAGAGAGAGAGATGGACAGAGGAAGGATTGGACAGTCCCCTTCCGACACGGAAAAGCCTCATCTCCGAAATGAGCCAAGATGAGATGGTGGTGGAGGATAAGAGTAATTGATGATTGTTTCAGGGCTGAGAGGATGGAAAAAGGAAAGAGTGGAGGAAGAGGGAAGGGGGAAATGGGGGAGGAGGAAGGAAAACAAGGAGAAGGAGGAGGAGAAAATGGTAGGCGGGTGGTCCTTTGTGGATGCTCTCTTCAGGGTCCAGAGATATACTTTAGGTTGGGGATCATCTTCAAAGTCCAGAAAAAACAAATATGCAGGACCTTTAGATAAAAATGTCACGGTGCTACAGGCATCGATTTCCTTCCAAGCAGACAGCCGTGGTCATATAGAGCATTTTTTTCCAGCATTTACAAACCCACCAGGCTTACAGTACACTATACTGCTTAGAAATATGACTATTTTACATTTCTGCCACTGAGTTTAATGTCCGAGGCTTGACTGGCTTAAGGCTCTGTCCCAAACTCTGCACCATGTAGTGGATACTCTTTTTTCAGAGTTTGCTATTTTGTACTTTTCCAAAAATGCAAGTCATGTCTCAGAACCAAGAGTGGAGTCGTTTCCCAATCCTTTAACATCCTAACTGTCCACTGTACATTCATGTGGTGTATATATTCTTAACAAAAAATAAATACAGTGGAACCTTGGTTATCGTTTGCCCTGGTTATCATACAATTCCAGACTTTTTTCAGGATATTTTGTCCCAGTTATAGTTCATCCATCTAGTTTTCGTCCATGTGCCTATGTGACTCATCACTAATTTTGTGAAAACAAAGAATCCACACATGTGTTTGTCATTCATTCTGGCTTTGTTTCTCACTGATAACGCTCAAAACAAACTAAAACACATCACTCTAAAATGATGACACACAGCACTACTGGCTGAAAATGGGTTTGAAAACAAATAGAAGTTGAGAATCCTGAGAACTGGTATACAGAACAAAGGCTGCCAACTGGACCACACAGGCACACTCTAAAACAGAGTGTAAATCCATAAGAGTGATGTTAAATGTTCATTATCCATTTCATTTTTTTAATATTTCTCATTGTGTTCTGTATGTAAAATTATAGTTATTCTATATAAAATTTATTTTGTTAATATTTTGGAGTGTCTGGAACAGATTAACTGGATTTACATTATTTCTTATGGGAAATATGGCTTCAGTTATTATTTGTTTCAGTTGTCATCAGGCATTTTAGAACCAATTAATCGATTAACTGACTAAAAGTGTGGTTCCACTCTTTAATTCTAACAATATTATGAATTCAAAATAAACATTTAATAGAAATTTTATATAATCAATTGGTTATTGAAGTAATTGAATAAATTATTTATAAATGAATCACACATTATTACATTTATTAACAAAATCTTTGCAGCTGCTTGAAAGTTGGAATCTAGATTGTTTTAAAAACATGATCAACATCAGACCTACTGACTGCAGGCTGACTTTAATGGAAATTTGTTTAGTGGTTACCATCATTACTTCTTTCCTGCAGAATTTTAGATCTCAGAGAAGCAGATGAAGAGGCTCCGGTTCTCGAGAGGCTGATTAATGAACAGTTAGGTGATTTTCTTGCTCAAACACACTTGACTGTACCAGGTTTAGATGTTTTGTTGGAGGTAAATGTAAGCCTAGCGACATTTCTGCCAGGTAAACCCTGACATCTCATCCAATCAACAAATGCACCTGTCTATAAAAATAGGTCAACCCACGGTGGCCCTGAGTGACTCAACAGGCTAAGATGTTGACACTATAATCAGAGGATCGCAAGTTTGAATCAACAACCGGGGCCTGAGAGAGCAAAGATTGGCTGTGCTCTCTCTGGGTGAGTAGATGGCACTCTCTCCCAATCACTTTCACACTACAATGACTGCTGGCTCAGGCGTCTACTGATTGGTCCATCAATTTAAACACCTGCCAATCAGCAAACATTCTGGTCCTCAAAGACCTGTTAGTCAGCCTCTAAAAAGTTCACCTCCACTTATTATTCTAAATTAGAAGCAACTGTTTGAGGTCGATAGCTGCATGAAGACACCTGCCCACCCTACACAATCAGTAAGACTCCCAACTACTAACATGGCTAAGACCAAAGAGCTGTCCAAAGACACCAGAGACAAGATTGTAAACCTACTCAAGGCTGAAAAGGGCTACGGGGCAATTCCCAAGCAGCTTGGTGAAAAAAGATCAACTGTTGGAGCAATTATTAGAAAATGGAAGAAGCTAAACATGACTGTCAATCTCCTTCGGACTGGGGCTCATTGCAAGATCTCACCTCGTGGTGTATCAATGATCCTAAGAAAGGTGAGGTGGATGATCCAGAGAAGTCATGGGACAAAGTGCTGTGGTCAGATACTCGCCGTTTGGAGGACGAAGAATGATGAGTACCATCCCAAAAACACCATCCCTACTGTGAAGCATGGGGGTGGAAGCATCATGTTTTGTGGGTATTTTTCTGCACATGGGACAGGACAACTGCACTGTATTAAGGATGACTGGGGCCATGTATTGCGAGATTTTGGGGTACAACTTCCTTCCCTCAGTTAGAGCATTGAAGATGGGTCATGGCTGGGTCTTCCAACATGACAATGACCCAAAGCACACAGCCAGAATAACCAAGTAGTGGCTCTGTAAGAAGAATATCAAGGTTCTGGAGTGGCCTAGCCAGTCTCCAGACCTAATCCCTATAGAAAATCTTTGGAAGGAGCTCAAACTCCATGTTTCTCAGTGACAGCCCAGAAACCTGGCTGATCTGGAGAAGATCTGAGTGGAGGAATGGGCCACAATACCCTGCTGCAGTGTGTGCAAACCTGGTGAAAAACTACAGGAAACGTTTGACCTCTGTAAAGGCTACTGTACCAAATATTAACACTGATTTTCACAGGTGTTCAAATAGTTATTTGCAGTAGTAACACACAAATTAATTTTTTAAAAATCATACATTGTGATTTCCGGATTTTTTCTTTTAGATTATGTCTCTCACAGTGGACAAGCACCTAAGATGAACATTTCAGACCCCTCCATGATTTCTAAGTGGGAGAACTTGCAAATTCGCAGGGTGTTTATATACTTATTTTCCTCACTGTGTATATATATATATATATATATATATATATATATATATATAAACTGTACTGGACACTGGACTCAGTAACCCAGTGCTGCTCTACAATCACCATTAAAACCATTAGGATCTATATTAAGATGTCAACCAGAAAAGCAGTAAATATCATTACTATCCTTTAGACACCATTACAGAAATATCTAAATGTTCAGCAGATATCATTTACATCTCATGATGAATGAGATAAAGTGTTGGTGAACAAACCATCTATAAAGTTTAAGAACATTTGTTTTGTTTTTATAAATTTCAGAGACTGATTTTTTTTGTCGTTGTATCGCTGAGCCATGGTGTGAAGTCTAGAGAAGCCCTGCAGACTGTTAGATTGCTCTCCCAGCTCTCCATTCCAGGCTAATGGAGCGTCTCTCTTTCTGCTCACAAACCCAATTAAAGCAGGAGATCTCTCGCTGATAAATGCCATCCATCCGCGCTGCACCGGACAGATCCTTCATTTCTAAATATATATTACCACTCGTCCCACCGGTGGGAAAACTCAGGCTCTCTAAGGGCCCGGGCAGAAAGCGGCCTGTTTATAGTGGCCGCTGATAGAAAGCGGGAGATGGCTGAGCTGACATGACTCTTGCTTTGACTGGTTGTTTGTTAGGAGACTGTTTCGCGAGCAGTGATAAAGCTATATGTGTTTACTTCCAGGAGAGTAACAGTGTTCTATTAGACCTATTATTTAGATCTTAATGAGAAGAGAACAGTTTCCTCTAGTGATCAGCAGTACATCTTATATCAGAATTAGGGCTCAGAACAGTGCAGATACCTGAAGGAAGCATGTGCTGCCCACTAATGTTGTTTTAGTTACTGTTGTCCTGGAAAAAATCCCATCCAACCTAATGAGAAACTGAAACATTACCCAGCATCGAGACTTTTCAGACAAATAGAAAATAAATACCTGTTGATATCAGTAACACAAATTAATATTTTGTGCTACAGTTTCTCATTACAGTGAATGGGAGTTTTACCAGCTTCTCTGGCTTCACAGTGTTAGCTTTGTGAAAGTCTGGATGGGTCAATGTTTGCTTATTTTTGAAAAAAAAAACAGTATATTCTTTATTATTGATTTATTTTCTCTTTTGATCATTTGAGTTGATTTCTAACACCTTGTCAGCAGAAGATTAAGCCGATGAACATCACTATGATTATTGCCATTTACTTTGTAGGAAGCATTTTAATGGTATTTGAGTATAGTAAGAGTATTTGAGAATATTAATGATATTTGAGCATAGTAATTATATTTTAATTAAGTGATGAACTGAGTACCAACAAAACAAACACATGGAGATGAACCAAACACAGTAGACTATCACAAATAGACATATACGGACCTTCAGGAACATATACCAACATTAACTGACAATTAACGACTGATGAAGGACGAAGGACATAAGGAAGCTTAAATAACTGTTTAAATAAACTGGACAAACTCATTAGGAAGGCCAGTTCTGTCCTGGGGGAACCCCTAGACCCGGTGCAGGTGGTGGGAGATAGGAGGATGCTAAACAAGCTAACAACTATTATGGACAACGAATCCCACCTTATGTATGAGACTCTAGAGACACTGGGCACCTGGTGGGCACCTTCATTGACCAGTTCCGTCATCCAAAATGTGTTAAGGAGCGTTACTGCAGGTCCTTCATTCCTGCTGCAGTTAGACTGTACAATCAGCACTGCTCTCAGTAACCACACCCCCAAATTACTTCTTGTTGCTGTGCAATATGTTTGTCTGACAATAACCGCACTCATTCATATGTGCAATATGTTGTCTTTTATAGTGTGTTTTTGTATTGACCCCATTCTTAACTGTAAGGTACATAACTGTAAATGTTAAATTTGTATCTTGTTGTTAAAGTAACTTATTTTACTCTTTTTTTACTTTCCTACTGCTGTCACTTTTTGCTGCTGAGTATCCAAATTTCCCCATTGTGAGACAAATAAAGGCTTATCTTATCTTATCTTATCTTATCTTATCTTAACACACTTAATCAAAGGGGGAATGAACAAGCAGGGCTGTGGGATCCGACAAGACAGGTGCTGAATGTTAGCCAGACAGGATGACGGAATGGGTCGAGGACATGAGACATGACATTGATTTAAACAAACAGCTCACATGGACAGAGACGGCACATGGGGAAATGTAAACAAGGCTGGGCTGGGACAGGGCAGAGGAGGGTATGACAATGTGATTGTAGCAGTAGTATTTGAGTATTGTGATGGTCTTTGAGTATTGTTTATTAGCATTTGATTAGTGATGATATGTGAGTGTAGCAGTAATATTTGAGTTGTGATGGCACTTGTGTACATTGACAGTATGGCTCTGAGCTTTAATATTCTGATCTGTGTCTCTGGCTCCCTTGCAGAGTGAGGTTAGCCTATAGTGGCTTCTTAATGGTTCTGAACACCATCATAATCACACACTATATGTTCTGAAACTGCTCCCTGACAATCCTGAGCCATGTAGAGCATGGCTGAGTGGAAAGAGAAGCACTTTAACTAAAATGTGAGAGCTTTGTACATGTCTGAAATGGGACTATATGGTCCTTTATTAAATATGCCTCTTTCACAATATAAGATGACTCTTTTCTATTCAGGGAGCGTAAAATTTAATTATCCAAAAGACTTCTGGCACTGGCTTTTGTAGCAAGAGCTTAAAAGGTGTCCCAATAAATGACAGAGATGATTTCTGCTCTCTCTCTCTCTTACTCTTCTCTCACTTTCTTTATGTTCCATCCCTCTTTATGTTCCATTCCCCTCTCTCTCTCTCTCTCTCTCTCTCTCTCTCTCTCTCTCTCTCTCTCTCTCTCTCTCTCTCTCTCTCTCTCTCTCTCTCTTTCTCTCTCTCATTGAGGGTGCTTTCACTGAAATAAATATGCATTTCCTGTGAAGCCTCAGTGAGGAATGATGGAATGCTTCTTAGTCAGAAACTCTTACAACGTTTCCCTGCTTTCTGCTCAGAACAATACGTCTCCAGATCCTCCGCCGAGGAAAACGCATCAATTCTGGCCGACACTTATTAATAACTGCAGGCCTCGGCGTCAGATAGCAGGATAGGCTCTTGACGGCATCCAATAGTGAAATGGATGTGGCTTGCCAAGGGTAGAGGAAAGATAGCGGATGATTTCTGATGGCCTGTTCTTGTCACCAAGCTGAAGGAATGAGAGGAGCTCGTATAATACGCCGGCTGTTTGGCCTGGCTTTGACTCCTTTCGTCTCCCTGATGTTATTTACAGCTGGACAGCATTGGTTGACCACGTGTTACACATCTCAAGGTGTCTCCAGCTGAAGATAGAAGCGCTTAATGTTTGTACCAAAATATCTTTCCATTGCAGATGCAGATTGTGCTTGGCCCCCTAGAATTGCTTCTTTGCTTTTGTACCAGAGCTATGAGGATACGTAAGCTTATTAGCACCACTTTGCATCATAAATCATCACTCTGACTGTCTGTTAATCAATCTCAAATAGACTTGTTAATATATTGTGATGCAGGAAATCACAATACTAATGCTGCTGTTTTACACAAGGCTAATGCTGCTGTTTTCATTATTAAATTTACTTCAGCTGCATTATGTTTTTTAAGATTTTCAATCTGTATCTTTTATTAATCTTTAGCATTTGTATTATTATAAATATAATAATGTAATTTACTGCTGAACCATAAAAATTTTGAGCTTTTAGTTCCAGAAATGTATTTTTTTCAGGCTGCACAGCACTGAAGGGACTTTATGTAGGTTCATCTGGCAACTCCAATTTGTGTTACAAGAGGGCTCCAGTCAGACAGAAGCTGAGAGCTCAGTTGTACAGGTGTATCTAAAAAAATTAGAATATCATTATAAAGTTAATTTATTTCAGTAAAAAGTGAAACTCATATATTATATAGATTCATTACAAACAGAGTGTCTACTTAAAGTGTTTATTTCTTTTAAATAAAAGGCCTGGGATAAGAGGAAAGTACTTTTTTTCAACTCTTCCATTGACTGTTAAAGCAGAAACTGCTGCTAATGCAGGGCATGAAGTGAAGTTTCATGCCTGGAGGAAAGCAGACATTTCTTTCAAATTCATCACCACAATCCAGACGTTTGTGTGCTTTGAAATTCTGACCACATTTTTTGAATTGATGTACAGGCCTTCGTTTTCAGTCAGGCAGGTATGTTCAGTGCCTTTATTCTGCTGGCCTTCAGGCACACCTGTCACACAGGTACGGTAAACACCTACAGAAGTAGAACTGATTCATTCATTTAGCAGGACAGGTTTTGGAGACAGACTTCTGGTCAAATCCTCTTATAATTCATAATCTACAGTCATTAACTGCAGGCACACTCTAAAAAATGAAGCTTCCTCTAGGAACCTTTGAGAGATCCATATTGAAATTAAGCTTCTTTTAGGAGTTATTTGTGTTTTAAGAACCTACCCAGCAAACAGAGAACGTTATTTGAACATTCAGCAACAATTTTAAAAGGTTCCAGGAAAGTTAGCTTATAATGTTACAGACATAATGTTCCTGAAATGTTCTGGAAACATGATGTCATAATGGTTTGCATGAATGTTTTTGGAATGGTTCTCACAGAAAGTTCCCAGTTAGACAAACACTAACATTAGGGATATATTTGAAATAACAGCAACGAGTCGTTTTTAAAAAGCTTGAGAGATTGAACATTTTAAGAACCAAATTTGTAGCATTTGTAACATTCAGAAAATGTTCTACTAAACAAAAAGTGTCAACTGGGTAAAGACAAATTGGGTCATGACTGATGTGCCCTTGAGCAAGGAACCTAACCCCCAACTGCTCCCTGGGTGCTGTGGATAGGGCTGCCCACCACTTCGGGCACATATTCTCACAACAGATGGGTTCAAATGTGGAGGCCAAATTCTGTTGTGTGCAAATCACATTGGCAAAAAATGTAATCTAATCTAAAAAAAAAAAAAGGTTTTACTGGCCAAGAAATGGTTCTTCAAAGAACTTTTAAGAGCTCAAGAAAGACCAGGAACCTTCCATAAAGGGAAAGTGAGAGTCCATGCTCATTGACCTTTTTTTTTCTCAGTTTCCAATTAGAGAACCAGTCAAAAAGTGAAGAGAACTATAAACTGTAGGTCTCTCCAGTTACCAGTTTTCCAAACAGGTTCATCAAAAAAGGGTTCTGGAGGACCTTTAAAGGGTTCCACTGGTCAATCTGAGGAACCTTTTTGTTTTTAGAGTTTAGAAGGCCTTCTATAGCCAATTCTAAAGACAATGGCCTGTGTTTGTATGGGGGGTCGAGAGAGATAGAGTTTCTAGAGTCAATAATCAATTGATCATTAACAGAAGAGTCCATTTTCATTTTCTGAGCTTTACTGGCCCCTAACCCATTTTTCACCAGATTATAACTCTTTTACACTAAACACCTCTCTCTATAGATTTCAGTTTGACTGGAATTTGTGGGGATCTTTCTCCAGCCACTGATATTCCATCTCCTGCTGGGATGGTTGGCTGCCTCTTTTTTAAGGAGCTCTGATGCAGTGCTTTATAATATGCTCCAGCTCTTTGGCAGCACAAGTGCTCCTTGTCATGAATACCGTGTCTGGAGATGATGGCGAGAGGGGATTATTTAGAAAATGGAATCACTTGTGGAAATCCTATTTTCCACTTTCCTCTGGATTCCAGGCTAAGCGTCGCAGTCCCGTGAAAGCAGATTAAATCAATTATCAATTTCCCCAATTAAAGCCTCGTTGTGTTCTGGCAGAAGTGGCTTGAAGTGGTCTTTGTGGTATGTGTTTCCATACAGTGTAGATAAACATATACACCAATCAACCACAAGATTAAAACCACCTTCTTATATCACCACTCAGCTTAACTGACCATACAGGTGCACTTTGTAGTTCAGACTACAGACTACAGATTACAGACTGTAGTCCATCTGTTTCTCTGTACACTTTGTTCTTCAGTGGACCCCAACAGAGCAGGTATTATTTTAGCAGTGGATCATTCTCAGCACTGATGTGGTGGTGGTGTGTTAGTGTGTGTTGCTGGTATGAGTGGATCAGACACAGTAGAGCTGCTGGACACATCAGTGTCACTGTTGGACTGAGTCAACACTGTCCTTTTTGCATCAATGAAGGACTAGAGGACCAAAACAAACTGTGCTGAGCTACTGTCTCTGACTTTACATCTACAAGATGAACCAATAAGGTAGGTGTGTCTAATAGAGTTACCATGACTGGACCCCTGTTGCCTAATCCACTCTTATACCACCACACACCACCACCACATCAATGCATTTCACAAGTTACAACTACAGTTGAGACTCGTGCAACATCACATGTCATTCCCTGCTCCATTCTACTGATGCTGAGCATCTCTTAAATGTTTGGTTTGATTCACCATTAGGCTGTTATTCTCACCACTGTGGTGACCAATTATGTGTCTGAAACAATGTGTATCAAAGTACATGAGTTACGTTCCATATTGATTGAAGGGCCGGTCCCATTGTAAGGGATCCTATTTCTGACACAGTTATCAGGGATGCACAATATATCAGAAGCTGATTTGAGACTTGGTGATATATGGAAATGAGATATTGTTATTTGTTTATATTTAAATAATGGCAGAAAAGTTTAACACATCATTTTTAGCTTGTTCAATAGAGAATTATTCTTTTTCTAGAACCCAAAGCATCCTTTGGTGGCCACTCTGTGACTCCCTGTTGGTAACAATGTTTGCATTACAGTACATTATTTACAATGAAATACTTTGTATGATATTGGTATCAGCCTCAATCAGTTTCTAATTATTGGTATATATCAGATCATTAACTGTTATTTATAAAAATTGACAAAATTGTGGACTAAGGCCTCGAGTGGCTCAGTGTACTAAGACCAATATCTGAAGATCATGAGTTTGAATTCCAATCATGCTGCATGTTCTCTCAGGCATCTGCCAGACAATCCATCAAAACTGGGAATCCTGTGCACATTGACTGCCTGGCGGCAATATATCAGCATTTGGAAAAGCGGTAGAGCTTGACTTCACATGCATTGGTGGAGGCTTGTGTTAGTCTGCACCCACCTATAGTCAGAGACATTACAAATGATAGTCAATGAATGAGCGGGTCGATTATCTACCAAACACATTGGGGAGAAAATCACGAAAAAATAAAAACAATGTAAAACGTGTGGGCTAAATTAAGATTTTCAAAAGACTATAGTATTGTTTATTTTAACCATGTTCATCATCAAGAATCAGAAACTACATTATCAGGTCTCCTAGAAATGACTGAACAAACACAGTTTGAAGCAAACATGTTGCATTTAGCAGTTAGCACTATGCTAACCATCATATTAACTATCATCTAGTACTTGTTAGCTTCATTAGCCTCTTAGCTCCAGTTTAAAACTGTAGATACAAACTTCAGACACCAAGCATGGCACTTTTGGCTGACTACACGTGTAAATGAGGTCTTTTACCAAACATTTCAGTGTCAGTGGTTTAGGGGTATGTTGCTATGATGAAACACAGCAGGAAAGCATGTGATGATGTAATTCTGTAAACTGAGCAGCAGTATCATGTTCAGAGCCTTCTTCATGAAATCACTCATCTTTTCAGCCGCTCTCTTCCCTTCATTTGTCTTTCTGAAGGAAACTTGTTTTGGTTCTTGATGTGATCGATCCACGTCATTCATGACTTTGCGTCAGCTGAGCCGGAGAGCTTAATTTTTAGGACTTTGAGGAGGACGGTCTCATTTATTGTTAAAGTATGTTTCTTTTTTTAAGTTTGTTCATTTATTTATTTATTTTAGTGCTGCGGAGAGCTTCCTGTGGTGGACCGCCTCGTTATCATAATCTCTCGCTGATTATTGATTTTTGATTACGCCTGCATTGGGCTCTGTAGACGGGAGGTTTTGTGGGTTATAATTTGACGTGGGTCCAGAAGCTCGGCCCGCATATTGATGAGGTACGCTCGCTTCCCTGTGCGTTTTTATATCTACAGATGGGGCGGTCAGCTTATAGCACACCCACAGGACATCTCATGTAGCTTTTCTAGACCTAGCAATCTCACATGTATGCTGTCCAGATCTCCGTGCAATTTCACGTTGTGCTCAGATTTGCTCAGGTAATAACACAGGAATCTCAATATGAACTCAACTATTTCTCATCCAGGACTTTAGATACTATAATGAGCCATAAGTATTTTTTGCTTCTCTTTCTCATCTCATTTTCCTGAGACATCACAGAGCAAAATATGAGCAGTAAACCACAATGACTAGTCTGTGAGGCTTTAATTAAGATCTGGATGAGGTTTCAGCAGGTTGAGTGAGATGGATTTTTGCTGGGCTATTTATGTGACTATTGAGTTCCTCGACCTCACAGCTCCAGTTCTAAACATGTCTTGACTGAACAACAGGGATGTTAAGTGGAAAAGTGTGTATATATGATTTTAATTATACTATTAAAAGGATGATTTGTTCATTTGAATATTTGTATCTATGAACTGAGAAATGACTGCTTCCTCAGCTTTCCCAGACCGAGTGCTTCACCAGTCAGCAGCACACTGTCAGCACTATGTGTGATTTCTTTTGAGGTCCACTTATGCTGTGCTATTCTGTAGACATGCTAGTTTTTGCTGAGACCAGCTGCATCAGGCCGTAATTGAGTTTTCGGGCCAGAGTGGACAGACCATGCCACTCTGGAGAGATTATGCTCTGAGTGGTGAAGAGAGATTTGGCTTTTCTTCCATTTTATCGCCACCGTACGCACCATGGCAAATCTGAGTGGACTCGGACAGCGGCGGCCAAGGCATGGTGAGGATGAGGAGGAGAGGAAGGGGATTATACCATTGAGCTGTCCATGTCTCTGGGGGGATTCAGTCTGAACACTAACACAAGCACTTTAGTGGGTGACGGAGGTCATCGCGCTTACTGCCGAGAGGGTGACCACACACTGAGTTAGTACGGCTTAGCTTTCATGCTCAAGCTCTAAGGGCTAGCACAGGTTGGCTCACCTGGCACAAGAAGCTGGATACCACAGCTATCATTAGGTAAAGTTTCTCTAAATATTAGAAACATTCTTAGAGTAACATTAATTTAATTTTCTTGTTCTTTTAACCTCTTAAGCTACATCTGAATCTGCATGCACCTGAACACTAATAATATAAGAGCTTTTGGATGATCAATCCCAGAAATCATTTGTTCCAGGCTGAGCAACACTAAAGGGACTTTATGTACAATCTCAAAATCCAAAAAAGTTGGCGCAGTGTCAGTTGTGGATGTGGCAGGAGGAGAAAGATGCAGCAGTGGTTCCAGAAACAAGGTTTTATTACAAACACCATGGTTGTGACTAGACTATGAAATAAGAACTGAGACAAAACATAACTATGAAGACAATATGACGACACGAAGACATTACATGAACGACCATACAACCATGAACAATATAAAATTGTGTGATAATACAATGACTGACAATGATTGTGAGACATGAAGAAAGATATATAGTAAACAATCAAGACAGATGATGAAACAGAAGGGCTATGCAATGACCTGACATAACTGGGGTGAATTCATTACCGATCGTATGAACCCAAGATATTTCATGATTTGTCTGGTCAACTTCATGTCACTTGTTTACACAACCCTGCATTTTAGGCCTGCAACACATTAAAAAAAAAGGTGAGATGGTAAACAAGCCAATTACTAATGAGTTTCAGATCATGCACAGATGTCCTGTCATTTTCTTTTAGAATTCTCTGATATAATTCACAATTCATTGTTCAATCAATGATGGCAAGCTGTCCTGGCATAGTTGCAGCCAGGGGCATAGCAGCAAATTCGGGGCCCTGTACACTCTCAATGACAGTGGGCCCCTATAAATGCCAGTAAACGAGGCACATGAGCAAAAAAAGGCGGGGTATTTATTTAAATGAAAAAGCATAAATGAAGTTTTAAGCTACAAACAGTTCAGATTATGTTGATGTAGCTATTTACATGTTGATATATGGGGCAGAAATATTGCTGGGTGGATCATTTATAAAGTCTCAGCACAGTTTCACTTTTAGCTCTGTTGTGTTAGTAGACAATAGGCTTTAGCACACACACTGAACCAAAAGACTTACTTACTTTAAACTTAAGGTAAACAACTCACATTTAGGCAGCAATTCTACCAGTCAGCAGCTAACTAGCTCGCTCTCTCTCTCTCTCTGTCTCTGTTTTTTCTCTCTCTCTCTCTGTCTCTCTCTCGAAACTGATTAAAGTTGATAACTAATGTTAGCGGCTCATAATTGTCTTTATACTTACAGCCGCAAGCAGCCTGGTTGGCAACTAACTAAACTAATGACTTCATGTAAGCCTGCAAAAATCAGCAGCAGCTGTTTGGAGTGGACTACTTTAACTTTAATTGGACTTTGCATGATAAGAAAACTAGGTTCACCTTTGGGAAAGAAAGCCGTCAACAGCTGTGAACCCCTCATTCTGCCTTCTTTCTTTTTCCTTTCTTTCTTTCTTCTTTTGAAATCCTGATTTCTGCTTTTTGGGAATGTTGTGTAGCACCCAGGTCATTAAATCTAGGCTCACTGACGTTACACTTGTTGTTTGTCGCTGTTGGGCGGACTAAACCATTGTGGGCCTCCAAGAGGGGGCCCCAGAATGTCCAATATGTTGAGAGGACTGTGACTAAAGTTTATTCACTCAGTTGATATTATCAATATATTTGAAATATTAATTAATAAATAATTTATTTGAGGGCCCAATTCATTCGAAATAAAAACATCCAAAAAAAAAACATTTTATTCAGGATTTTTATGAGCCCCTCTCCCTACTTGGGCCCTGGGTAGTCAGGTCCACATTTCCCCCCACTACCACGCCCATGGTTGCAGCAAAACAGGTCAAAACCATGATACTACCACCACCATGTTTCACAGATGTGATAAGGTTCTTATGCTGTAATGCAGTGTTTTCTTTTCTACAAACATAACACTTTTTATTTAAACCAAAAAGTTCTATTTTGGTCTCTTCCCTCCACAAAACATTCTTCTGGCTTGTCCTTGTGATCTTTAGCAAACTGCAGATGAGCAGCAGTGTTCTTTTTGGAGAGCAATGACTTTCTCCTTACAACCCTACCATGCACACCTTTGTGGTTCAGTGTTCTCCTGATGGTGGACTCATGAACATTAACATTAGTCAATGTGAGAGAGGTCTTTAGTTGCTTAGAAATTACTTTGGGGTAATTTGTGACCTCACTGACTATTACACACCTTGCTCTTGGAGTGATCTTTGTTGGTCGACCACTCCTGAGGAGGGTAACAGTGATCTTGAATTTCCTCCATTTGTACACAGTCTGTCTGATGGTGGATTGGTGGAGTCCAAACTCTTTAGAGATGGTTTTGTAACCTTTTCCAGCCTGATGAGCATCAACAATTATTTTTCTGAGGTCCTCAAATATCAAATTTTTTCATGTCATGACACTTCCACACGTGTGAAGTGCAGACTTTGATAGATCCCTGTTCTTTAAATAAAACAGGGTGCTCACTCACACCTGATTGTCATCCTATTGATAGAAAACACCTGACTCTAATTTCACCTTCACATTAACTGCTAATCCTAGAGCTTCATACTTTTGCCTCTCACAAATATGTCATATTGGATCATTTTCCTCATTGAAAAATTACCAAGTGGGCCCAAAGTGGCTCATCAGGCTAAGACGCTGACACTCTGACCACAGGATTGTGAGTTTGAATCCCGGTCATGCTGTTTGCCATCAACAGCCGGGGCCCAAGAGAGCAAAAATTGGCAGTGCTCTCTCTGGGTGGGTAGATGGCACTTTCTCTCCCTATCACTTTCACATTGCAATGTCTGCTGGCTCAGGCGTCTACTGATTGGTCCATTCAGAGCTGGAAATCCTGTGCTTTCCTCCGAGCACGTTGACTCCTCAGTGTATCAGCGGTAGTTAGAAAAGAGGCGGTGGCTGCATCACACGCAAAGATGGAGCTTGTGCTTGACTTCAAACTTGACGTCAGGAACAGTGCAAAAGTGATGGGGAGAGTCCTAATGGAGGGGATGGGCTAATTGGCTGCTACTACATTGGGAAGGGGATAAAAATGGGCAAAAACTTAGGAAAAAAAAAATTACCAAGTATAATATTTTTGTCTAATTTTTTAAAATGGGTCTCCTTTATCTACTTTTAGGCATTGTGTGAAAATAGTTCAAGCACCCATGTATGAATGCTGCGGGTGTCCAAGTGTTCCTTATTTCTGTCTTCCACTGGGGAACTGGAACACGGTCAACTCAGACATCACTCTCATTTCAGAGTTTCAATGTAAATGGAAAACAACATAAAATGAACTGTCCCATACAAAAATATACTAAGTAGTACTGTAGTTTTATGAAGGAATTACCATGGTGAAATCATCTTAGTTTTTTGACGCTACCACGATGGCACAATACTATAGTAGTATTAATATTATGAATAGCATTACTTTGGTAAAACTAGTTGCATTAATGTAGTATAACTATTGTAGCATTATAGTGCTGCCATCATGGTAGTGTCCAAAAAACAATGGCTCTTCCATGATAATACCATGATGATTTATTGTGAGGCGACTTATTTTTAAGCTAAATAGCTGACCACAGTATAGTGTTGTGTTCATTTAGCATTGCTTCCTGTATGTGTTGGCCTCCTCTGTGTTTGTGTGTGGTGTGTAATGAATTTGCCGTTGGCAGTGAGTATCAGAAGGGCTCCCGTGGACACCTGAAGCTGAGTGGCATTATTTCTGAAGATTTCAGAGGATTATTGGTTTGTGTAGTGGAGGAGAACGTGCAGGAACATCTCTATATTCTACAACCTCATTGAACACAGAGCACACATCATCTCTCTCTCTCTAACTCTCTCTGATGGCCTCTCAATTCAGACTTTATTGGCATGACAAATAAAGCTAGATTTGTTTGCTATTCTCTCTTTCACTACTATATTTTCTCTATTATTCTCTCTCTGACTCTCTGTAATGCACTCATTTGTCTCATTTCTTCTCTCGCCCTCTGATTCTCACTCACTCTCTCTCATCTCGCTTTCTTTATAATGCTCTCACTTTGTCTCGCCTATCTCATCATTATCTATCTATCCACCTCTCTTCCTCTTTCTTTTCAAATGCCCTTTTTCTCTCTGCTCTCTCTCTCTCTCTCTCTCTCTCAGTAAACAGCTGATTGGCTGTAGTGTGTATATGTACTCTGTTGGGGTGGGGGGGGGGGGTATGGGGAGGCCCAGCTAACAGCCTGAGGCTAAAGCTCTGCTAACCCAACAGGAGACTCTCTCACTGGGGGTTTTTCTGCACCCCCTCTCGCTCCACCTGGACCAGGCCAAGGCCTTCAGCAGTGTCAGGGATAGAATAATCAACGAGAAACAAGTGCCTCCAAATCCCTGTCTCAGAGATCCAGCACCGAGGCCTTCGCTGGATCTGTGCGGCACCTCCTCACTAACACACCAACTCTTTAGTCATGACAAATTAGCTCACATCCACCTCCAGTCTTACGTGAACTGCATAAGCAATTTAAAGCCGTAGTTCTGCAGAAGATCAGATGTACTCTTTTCCCGCTCTGCTAAGACAAGACTTCTTTAGATTTACAATGAACCTATGAGGCTAATGTAGCTAACAAACAGTGGAAGCTTACTATATCAATTAGCATCATGCTAACTGCATTGCTAAATCTAAAGACACAGTTGTCTTTATGTTGTATTTCACGGTATGCTGTAGTTTTAGTGCATTTATATTTATGTTACAAGCAACTCTATTTGAGATTAAGACAAGGTAAGTAAGCATGGGATGAATTAGGAGTGAAGTTAGCTAACTGATGAAATATAAGGTTAGTAGCTTTGGTGTAAAACCAAAGGCAAAAAGTTAAGAAATATTGCTTTAAAATGATGCAGTAGTAAGTACACAATGATTTTATTGTGGTTTACAGGATGAGGGCTGTAATAGTTGTTATATGTGCTATTGAAATGTGTGTGTGTGTGTGCGTGCGTGCGTGCGTGCATGCGTACGTGTGTGTGTGTGTGTGTGTGTGTGTGTGTGTGTGTGTGTGTGTGTGTGTGTGATTGAATGCATGTGTATTTGTGAGCGTCCTGTAGTGAGTATGTGTGTAAAAGAGTGAGAGTGAGAAAAGGTTGTTGGCGTTTTCCTGTGTTATTGATTGTGCTTTGTGTGTGTGTGTGTGTGTGTGTGTGTGTGTGTGTGTGTGTGTGTTATTGATTGTAGTGTTGATGTGAGAAGTCCCTGCTGTGTGTGTGCGCTGTGGCTAGAGGGAGCTCTGCTTCTTCTCACAATACACACATAGAATGGGAAACATTCTCTTCTCTCTACACACACATCCTTTCACACATTAGCATACACACATCCACACACACACACAGACACACTTAAGGCATCTGAAGGTTTTTTCTCTCAAACATTTAATTTTCTCCAAATCAAGAGGCAATTTTTTTTGTTGCTCAAATATTTCTCTTTGACATTTCATGAAACAAAATTGAGACATGAGATGGCTGAGACAAACATTATAATAATCATTCACAGCATCAAAACGAGATGAGAAATGGTTGAGACCACGACGTCTTTAGTAAACATGACTGTTAGTATCTGAGCACAATGTGAGACATTACTGAGATCTATCTGTACATTCAAGAGGAGAAACGTGAGATTTCTGCGTTCAGGAGTAGCCTTTGGCATAACAGTACAAAATGAGTAATGAAGTAATGTAACTAAATCACCGTAATCTGATTACAGTTACTGACTTCATAGGAATCTCATTACTGATGCTACTCATCTGTCTCTAGAAGAAACTATATTAATTACACACTCTGCTTTAAACATACATTTCATGTTTTGTCTCATACGTGGCTGTGTGAGATTATAGTGTGATTTGGATCACACAGCAGCAGCACAAAAAATAAACTTTTAACATCTGTTCACTCAAGTTAGACTCTATATTCATTCAGAAGCAGCTGTGCAACGATTATTTTCATTTATACACAGCTGTTTCTAGTGTAGTTTCACGGTGTTCATACAGCAGCAACCATTCTAGGCTGAGAATTTTAAGAGATCTTCAGCCATTAGACTCTTCCACTCCCAATAGAAACAAGTAGTGTAAAGGTGCACCTCTGACAGTTTTTTTCCTAAAACTATATTTAAAAAAAAAATTTCACATTAAAACAATATATTACAATTTTATGACAATATATCAAAAAATAATTCATATATCATATAATCTAAAGAGCTCAAATATTAGGAAAGGTACAGCAATTTAGTTCTGAAGAAGTAATGAGTAATTAGATTACTTTTTCTAATCTCATTACAATTTTAGAGAAGTTGTTTGATGGATTACTTTCTTGAGTAATGGCCCCACTTCTGCTCAGGAGAAATATCTGAGACTTAAGCTAAACTCTCATGTTTGTTTCCATTTGATCTCTTTGTTGTGGTAAGGGGATCTTTTGAGCTACAAATGTGATATGTTTAACAGGAAATAACAAATATGCATGAGACAAAATTGAGACATGAAATGGTCGAGACAAACACTAGAATAGTCATTCACAGCATCAAAAAAAATGAGAAATGGTTGAAACCATATTGTCTTTAGTAAACATGGGTGTTATTATCTGAGCACAATGTGAGACTTTACTGAGATCTCTACAATCAAGAGGAGATATATGTGAGATTTCTGTTTTGTTTAGTTTTTTATCAGTGGTAATGCGTAATGAGATTTCTTTTTTCAGGAATTAATGAGAAAAGTAATCCCATTACAATTTTAGAGAAGTCGTTTGATGGATTACTTTTTTGAGTAATGATACCATCACTGCTCAGGACAAATATCTGAGATTAAGCTAAATTCTCATCTTATCTCATTGTTGTCTAGTAGAAACTACTGAGATGGTCTCCTTTTGGGCTACATTTTATGCTTAAAAGGTATAAAAATGTGTTTGCTTCTCACTGTTGTTGAATTTTTGTCAAACATGAGTGAGATGAAAACTCATAAAGAGTGAGAAAAAAAGAGAATCTGAGAGAAAAGAAGAGAGCAAAAAAGAGAGGTTTAGAGGGCATGCCCTGATCCAGCCTATGGTGGTCCCCAAGAGGGAGCAGGGAGAAAGAAGAGAGGAGGAGAAGATGGAGGGAGGGGGAGTAAGAGGGGTGGTCAACACTGGAAGAGATAGAGGGAACAATGGGAAGGACAGAGCCCTGTCCATCACCCTGCAGGGCAGTGGGAGTGTGTTTAGCTCTTTGTGGGCTGTTTTGTAGCCTAGCATTTCAGTGAGCAGCTTTTAAAGGGCAACTCCTCCCATTTCTAGAAACATTTCTGCATAATTCTTTCACATAAATGTAAACAAAGTCATTCAGAGTGTTTTGAAACGTACTGACAGTGGTGGTGATAGGAACCAGACGTCACAATATTCACAAATGTACTTATTATTCAAACCAACCATTTCCCTTCACCATGAAATCAAATTTAAAACTATCAGAAGACAATATCTCAGACATCAGACGGTGTATTCATTACCATTTCCTTTAATAACTGTCTGTGAAGTAGCTTTTAGAGATTTCAGACGTCTGGTTCCCATCAAAATCAATGTGAATAAATCATTAAGTTTCTTTTGTATGGAGTGTTTGTCACCAAACAAGTCTGACAGATTATGATTATTTCTTAATGATTTAATTATGTAGAGAATTTAGGCATTTTGATGGGATTCCCCTTTTATAGTAGAGTAGGGCTGGGCCATTTGGTTGCTCTTTAAAATTATAGTTTTAATCACAAAAATGTGTGTGTGTGTGTGTGTGTGTGTGTGTGTGTGTGTGTGTGTGTGTGATGCGATGTCATTGTGCTGTCAGTTGTTACTGTCCATGGTCCTGAAGCTCTCAAGACCGCAGGTGGCCTCGAGATACTGAGATTGATCTGGAAAAACAAAGGGAAGAAAAGGGTGTGTGTGTGTGTGTGTGTGTGTGTGTGTGTGAGAGAGAGAGAGAGAGAGAGAGAGAGAGAGAGAGAGAGAGAGAGAGAGAGAGAGAAAAAAAAAGGGGTGTCCTTAAATAGCTTCTATTCTCCTTACTGTAAAATCAGTCTAGCACATTAGGAGAGCTCTTAAAAAAGATGGTTCTTTGAGGGTTCTTTAGTGAAGGACATGCTTATATTTACATGCAGAAATGGTTCTTGAAAGTTGCACCAAGAATGTTTACACATAACAGCACTACGTAGAACCATCTGTCAAAACACATTTGTTAATCGCAAGAACTTTGTAAAGAACGTGTTCCTGTAGGGTTGTTTATGGCAGGGGTGCACACACTTTTTCAGCCTGTGAGCTACTTATCTAATGACTAAGTCAAAATTATCTACCTACTATAAAAATGCAAGACATATATTTATTTATAAATATACTGACAATTTATGTGTACAATGTATGCTGATGTACCTGGAATACCTACATGAACCCATATTACACAATACAACTGTGTACATGTTTTGTCATTAGCCTACTTTACTCTGATGACTTGCACTGAATGGACTCAGTGAGGGATGTATAGTCTGGACAGTAGTTGCTGATAGCCAGCCTCAAGCAAACCTCCAAATGATCATCAGTCATAGTGGAACCATACTTGGACTTAATGATCTTCACATGTGAAAAGGC
>BRDA01086525.1:40254-51335 GCA_036984385.1 Crenuchus spilurus
GTTATGCAGCTAACGCTAGATGGCCAGCTAGTGTTAGATGGCCAGCCTCCGTATGGAAATGGTCAGTTTTAGGTTTCTTACACAGGCAGAACAAACATACATGTTAACAACTTACAGTGACAGGTGAACACGGACTGCTGGACACTTGAAAAACACTGTTTACAAGTCCAGATGCTGTTTTATGAAGCGAGAGCGGAGACGGCCAATCACACGTTAGCAAGAAACGGCACAGCCAATCGAATGAACTTGTGGGCGGTCTAAAGTGAAACTTGATTCAGATTGAGAGGCTTGGAATTCCCGCTGGGTCCTAGTGCTCGACCAGTCTCCCTGTGTGTCAATCAAGTGAGATGTTTTAATGCGAGGACGGATGATAGGCTGACGTCTATTTTTTTAAATGCCATGCGATCTACCCACACTACCTTTGTGATCGACCGGTAGATTGTGATCGACCGGTAGATCGCAATCGACGTATTGTGCACCCCTGGTTCAGGGGTTTTTCAGACTGTTGTATTGTGAAAACCCTTTAAAGTACTTCCAGGAACCGTTTTATTATATTTTTTAAGAAAGTTTGTATTTTTTTTTATCTTAAGACACTTGGAGAATCCTTCTGTTGAACTTCTTGTACAATCTAAAAACAGAAGATCATTTAGTGATTCTTCAAACAACTTTCTTTAAACACTTGATATACCTCTTTTAAATTGAAGTTTTTAAGCTTTTAAAACATATTTAAAATATTCTTAACAGTTTTTTAAAAAATCTTAATTACATAATTACATAAGGTTTTTTAATTACATAAAAGGCTTCTGGAGGTACATCTAATAGTTCTAATAAATATGCCAATAAAAGTCTATTTAAAATCAATGTTGAAGGATTTCAGTGTGAATTCAGTATTATTAGTAGTATTAATATCAGTATTAGCATTAGTATTATTTTCATTATTAATTCTAGTATCAGCATTAGTATTAATGTCAGTATTATTATCAGTATTAATATAAGTATTAGTATTGAATCTTGTATCATTATTACTATTAGAATCCGTATTAGTACCATTATTAATATTAGTATTAGTATTAGCACCTGTATTAATATTAGTATTAGTTTTAGTATTAGTACCATTAATTTATATTGGTATTATTATTAAGTGGACACCAGCACAAAAGCTCAATTGTTACACTTCTGTTCTTTAATCTTGGTTTGTTAGTTTTGTGCCGGAACAAAAACATCACAAAAAACGGGCAAGAGAGGAAGAAATAAACAGAGAGAGAGAGTGTTTGTGCTGAAGGTGGGTTTCTGAATGCTGTTCTTTAAATGGTGCAGGACTGTTGGGGGGTATTGATCCAGAGCCTCAGCTGGTTCCTGAGTGTGTGTGTGTGTGTGTGTGTGTGTGTGTGTATCCTGCATGTGGTCGCTTTATGTCCAGAATTAAACCCAACACAATAACACACGGTCGTCAGTCACACACATGACACAAGCTTGTAACCATATATATATATATATATAATAGAGAGAAAGAGTGTGTGAGAGGGAGGGAGGGAGGGAGAGAGAGAGGTAAATAAGATGGATGAGGAATAACTAACCTTCATCATTATTGTTATTAATATTTTAGATCTGTATGTCATACAAACATCCGTTTACAGAAAATTTTGGCCATTTTCTAAAAATTTTTAAATTTAGTTAAACTTTCATTTAACAGACAAATGTGAGAAAGAAAAAAAAATTTAATGGATTTTTAAATCATAAATACATTTAGAATCTGATGCCTGTGAGACATTAATACAGAAAAAGAGAGTGACAGACAGACAGACAAATATACAAACAGAGAGAGATGGGAGAGAGTCTGAAATAGAGAGGAGGTAGACAGACAGAGAGAGAATTAGAGAGAAACAGAGAGAGAATGAGAAACGGAGGGAGGGTAGACAGGAGAGATTAATGTTATGTATTTTATTTAGTATCTAATGATAAATCAATTAATCAGTTAACCAGTTAAATTAATAAATGTACGGATTTACAAACATGGGTTGTTTTCCCCTGATAGAGAAAGAGAGAGAGAAAGAGAGAGAGTCATTATAAGTGTGGTAAATGAGATGGACAGGAGGTCTAATTAACATCACACCCCACACCAAAGGTTAAAGACAGAGAGAGAGAGAGAGAGAGAGAGAGAGAGAGAGAGAGAGAGAGAGAGAGAGAGAGAGAGAGAGAGAGAGAGAGATGCTGTACGGAAAGGCTTAAGGTAAGGCTTAAATTCACTTGCTTCAA
Source organism: Crenuchus spilurus (assembly GCA_036984385.1). NCBI lineage: Eukaryota > Metazoa > Chordata > Actinopteri > Characiformes > Crenuchidae > Crenuchus > Crenuchus spilurus. The sequence goes on from BRDA01086525.1 coordinate 42,511, forward strand.
ATTAATATAATATATATTACATATTGTAAACATTTCTGTATCATTGGTAGTATATATCACATCAGCACAGCTCTCTCTCTCTCTCTCTCTCTCTCTCTCTCTCTCTCTCTCTCTGCAGATGAAGGGATCGGTCCTGGTGTCCTCAGGGCTGTTATTGTGGCAGGAAGCCGCCCGACTCTGTCCAAAATCAATACGCCCGGGGTCAGTTACAATATTTAGGTCACGTGACTTCCAGAGCAAAATAAATCACCTGCTTTTTGTCATTTAAGGAGAAAAAATGGAGAGTCCAACTGATACAAGAGAAAAGAAATGTAATCTGAGTGATGAAGCTGAGTGGATTTAGGAGGATTTGGTACTTTTTAATGGAAAACAGAAAAATGGTTTTGTGTGAAATAAAGGACACGTACACAGACAAGGCCAGAAGTTACATTTGAGCTTTTAAGTCTTTTTAGGTAAGAATAAAGAAGATATAAACTCATACACTGCCTAATTCAACCCAAACTCCACCTAATTCAACAAAAACAAATGCAGTGGCGGTTCTAGTTCTAGGGGTGGGGCCACAGGGGCATTGGCCCCCAAAGTACCCCTGTCTTGTCACTCATCTCTCCTTTGGAGAGAGCTGTGATCAGATTATAGTCAGATGCAATTCCATGCCCAAACACTAGTGGTGCTATTGAGCCAAATAGGAATGTTCTGAATATAGCTTACAGAAGAAGAAGATTTGCATGATCAGAGGAAGTTTTTCTACCAACAACCCAAGTCTACGTTTTGAGGAGTTGGTTGGTAAGTCATAAATTCATATTTACTCACAGCTGTCAGGTAGTCTGACAATCAGGGGGCGTCTTAGTGGGGGGAAAAGTGGGACTGAGTTACCAGGGCCCCAAGTGGGGGGAGGGCCCTTGTGAAGTCTGGAATTATATTTTCCTTTAAATATTAATATCATTTAAAAATCACAATGAATGTTACTAACTAATGTAATGTTTTGTGTAAATATATCGGTTGATTGAAGGATTGAACGATGTGTCCTAGCCTACATATAGTGTCTGAGGACAGGCACCCTCACCCCTTGCACGAAATGGTTTAGTCCGCCTTCATCTGGCTTTTTAACTTAGCATTCACAGTAGTGATGGGAAGTTCGAGCCGGCTCTTTATGCTCGGCTCCCAAAGAAGAGCCGGCTCTTTCGGCTCCCAAACGGCTCTTTGCTTGTTACCATTTGTAGCCTCATATTTAAATCTAAATAAGCAAAAATAAAGTTTGTGTGCTGAGAAACCCTTTTGCCTTCAGTCTTTTTATGATAAACTTTATAAATGCTTCATTTTGTGCATTAGTTCTGTTAAAAAAAACATTTTTACTTTTATTTAACTTTTTTTATTTTTTTACCCCTTCCCAATGTAGTGGTAGCCAATTAGCCCATCCCCTCCGTTAGGCGTCTCCCCATCACTTTGCAATGTCCCTGACTCTAGGAGGGTGCAGGCAAGCACAAGCCTCCTCCGTTGCGTGTGATGCAGCCACCGCTTCTTTTTAGAACCACCGCTGATACACCGTCACTGGAGAGCCTAACATGCTCGGAGGAAGGCACACAGGGTCCCCAGCTCCAATTGGACCAATCAGTAGACGCCTGAGCCAGCGGACAGTGTGAGAGTGATGGGGAGAGAGAGAGAGCGCCGTCTACCCGCCAAGACAGAGCACTGCCAATTTCTGCTCTCTTGGGCCCCGACTGTTGATGGCAAACAGCATGACCGGGATTCTACAATATCAACAGCAGAACCAAACTCTTAATGTTGCAACACTACATAAACCTTTAGTGCAGATTAGCATTCAAGAAAATCAGACGCCTCAGTTTGGATGGGCTGATGCGATTCCTTCTGTCTGTTCTGCCCCTTTCCTCAGGTTTGTTAGCAGAGCTAATGAGAAATTGGGAGCCGGCTCTCATTCAATGGGAGTCGGCTCTTTTGATTCACTACCAAGCATCGGCTCTTAGAACGACACATCACTAATTCATAGCAGTGCACCTTGTATCTGAGCTATTGAGGATAATGCCCATCAATGTATTGATAATACTATCAAACTTCTTTCCCAAAAAAGGTGAGCCCAAATGTGAAAGCAAATACCCTACATAACATGTTTGTGAGAGAGAGATGTTTTGAATTGACAGTACATGTAAAAAAAAAAAAAAAAGTAAAGTAAAAAATTTTAAAAATGAAGAAAATTGTGGTTTTCTCACATGCTGTGTGTGTTTGAGTGTTTGAGAGCATTTTGTCTATGTACAATAAAATGCATGTAACATTAGAAAGAATTTACTATGTAAGCTTTTTTTAATTACATTCTAGGGGAAATGTATAGACTTACCAAAACCGGGGAGTGTACACAAGGATGAGGGACAAATACTTGGCCCCTCTATGAATATTGTGGCACCTTGATGGCCTCTTACTCAGGAAAATCCTAGATCTGCCACTGACCTAATGCAACAAAATCCATACCCAATTCAACCAAAACACCACCCAGTACAACCAAAACACCACCCAAATTCAACCCAAACACCATCCAGTTCAACCCAAACTCCATCCAATACAACCAAAATATCACCAAATACAGAAAACACTCCACCCAGTTCAAATAAAACCGTACTCAATACAACAAAAACTCCTCCAAATACAATAAACCTACCCAAGTCAACCCAAACCCCACCCAGTACAGCCAAAATACCCCCCAATAGGACCCCACCAAATATAGTCAAAACCCTGCCAAATACAACCAGAATTAATCTGCTCATAAAGTAAATTTTATTGCTCAAATGTTGTTCTTTAATGTCTCAGGGGACTTAATAGAGAGTCTCCTGAAATTCTTTATGAGAAAAAGCATGAAACATAAATGAGACGTAAGCTCTGATGAACATGAATGTTATGTCTTTTTCTGATGAGAAACAGCAACAGATATTATTGTTGGGTGTGAGAAACTACTGAGACACTAAGGAGATCTCTGTTAGGATTCTTCTGTCCTGTAGGATGCACAACATGCCTAATATACATTCTTTGATGTTTTTAAATTCTTGTTTTATGGATGGATGAAGTCATGGTATTGTTATTAGTCTTAGTGGCTCAGAAACAAAAGCGTTTAGTGCTGAGTCAGTGTGTTTGTGTCCAGATGGACGAGATATATCACAGAACAAAAGAGACAAATGAAGACATGAAGAAAAAAAAGTCTGAGCGATTGCATTTCTATCTTATAGTAAAGCTTTTAAACTTTTAGCTGATTCAAACTTTCCTTCTCTCTCTCTCTCTCTCTCTCTCTCTCTCTTTTAGTCTGATCAGGAGAAAAAACATTAGTTGTATTTGATGGATGAGTTTAGAAATATGCGCGCTCCAGCAGCACTTTCTGTCTTTCCGAGATGATTTAGTGCTGATAAATATGATGGGAACTACACTGGACTCCACTGGACGCCCCTCTGCGCTATACAGGCTTTTGATTGAATTATGTGTTGCAGTATTGTGATGTGTTTTTAATGCTTTCTTTCTTTCTCATGACAATCTTCATCACTTTCAGAGTTTGTTTTGTAGTTAAAAATAGTGCTAGAGATAAGTTCTAAGTTTGAGCCATCTTTACCAACAATGTCTAGTTTCAAGGCTAACATTGCTAATGAACCTGAACAGCCCTGTTGTTTCCATAAAATTGCATCACCCAAACTTTTCACAGCCTATTCAAACCTCACCCAGAAGGCATCAAAGATTGGTTTAGGACACAGTATGACCTACAGTGAGCATCTATAAAATTCATCACAAGACAAGAAACAGTTGTAGTATAAATTTAAAATTAAAGTCAAACTTTTAGTGCACTTTTATATAGATTAGATTACAAAATTAGAGTACAAAGCAGCGAAATGTAGTTTAGCATCTAACCAGAAGTGCAATAAGCAGTCAGAGCAGGATATCCATAGATACAGTATATACAGAATATAGTCAGAGATGTCGACAAATATACATGTGAATATATTATATTGGTATTGTAGACATAATATACATGTTGAATAGAAATACTATAAACATGATATGCAGATGAAATAATTTACTTGTAGGGTTGCAATGGAAGGGTTGGATATGTGTATATTAAATGTATATGCAGAATATTTAGAAACTCATTCATTCATTCATTATCACACCTGCTTAATCCTTATCAGGGTCACGGTTAGTCCCCTACCCCTTCACTGGGTGCAGGGCAGGACATTACACTATTCAACTAAGCCCAGGACAGGGCGCCAGTCCATCGCTGGGTGACACACACACACACACGGACAATTTTTGGAGTACCCAATTCACCTGACCTCCATGTTTTTGGACTGTGGGAGGAAACCGGAGACCCCGGAGGAAACCCACGCAGACACGGGGAGAACATGGAAACTCCGCTCAGATGGAAAATCGAACCCAAGACCCCAGCGCTGAGAGGCGAACGTGCTAACCACTAAGCCACCATGCTGCTATTTAGAAACTATTATAATTTAATATGCAATTTGAGTACAATGTATGAATGATACAGAAAGATATGGTGCAGTCACTAATCAGAATCCAGATGTGTGAGTGTTAATGGTGGACAGAGCTCAGTAAGGAGACAGCTCTGAGGAAAACGTTGTTCCTCAATCTGCTTGTCCTGGTCCGGAGGCTCCTGAAGCACCTGCCTGAGGGAAAAGGGGCAAACAGACTATGAGCAGGGTGGGAGGAGTCCTAAAGAATGCTGTAAGCTCAACACAGACAGTTTTTCCTCTGGACATCCTTAAATAATGGAAGCAGAGTTCCTGTCATCTTCTGGGCTGTTTTCATCACTCGCTGTAGTGACTTGTTGTCCACAACAGTATAGTTCCCGTTCTAGACTGTGACACAGCTGGATAGGATACTCTTAATCACATAGTGATAGAAGTTCACCAGGATGTCTGAAGACAAATAACAGTGGCAGTAACAACTAAATTAAGCTAAATCAAATAAATCAATTGGTTGTGGAATTTGTGAAGACCCTCATTTGTGAAGAGGCCATTTTCTGTGGTAGAAAATCAAGGATTTCGGCGACTCCTTCACACACTGGAACCTAAGTACACCATCCCATCACGCACGCATTTCACCCGTACAATGATCCCGAACCTCTATGAAGAGTCCAAGAGCAAGATAGTGCAGATCCTGAAAGACGCAGCAAGCATTGCCATAACAACAGACGGTTGGACATTGCGAGGTACACAAAGCTATATCACAATTACAGCCCACGCAATCAACAATGACTGAAAAATGGAAAGTGTTGTACTACAGGCTCGCCCACTTTTCGAGTCCCACACAGGGGCAAACATAGCTGAAGTTTTACAGACAGCTGTTACTGACTGGGAGCTTAAAAAACCCAACCACAGCATCGCTATGGTTACTGACAATGCACGTAATATGGACGCGGGTGGCCGTGTGCGAGGCGGGCTTGAAGCCGCACATTAAATGTTTTGCGCACACTACAAATCTTCCAACCCAAGCTGGCCTCTGTGAACCCCTCGTCGCTTGTTTGCTCAGGCGGGTGAGACGTGTTGCTGCTTTTTTTCATCGGAGTTCAATGGCTACTGCGTTGTTAATTTCCAAGCAGAAACAGCTAAACTTGCCATCACACAAGTTAATCATGGACGTTACAACGCGATGGAACAGCTGTTTTGCACATAATATTGTTTGCACTTGAAAAAAGGAGAAATATTTAATTTTATTTATTTTATTTTAACTTTTATAACATTTTATTTTAATTTCAATTTGTAGAGGAAGAAGTTTATTAAAAGTTCATGCTTACATCATGCATGCTAAGAGTTATAATAAAACATTTCAAAATGCATGTGCAACTCAGTTAAATAAAAGTCTGTTGTCCAGTCATATAATTTGTCATTTTAGTTTTCTTAAAATCTTGTCTCGTTCTCATGAACCCTATATCGTGTCTCGTCTCGTCTTGTGAGCTGAGTGTATCGTCACACCCCTAATATTCAGTCTAGGAACCACTGAATGAGTAAAATACCTCGTCACATTTGTTAAGCTTCAGAAATAAAACCACATAAAATTTCTAAAAACTATAATGACCAGTGTGTAGCCAACACCTCTGTTTATTCAGTTCAGAGCTCAAAACTCTTAGGGTGTGTTTTTTACAATATATCAGCACATTTGAAAACAGATTATTGGATGTAGTTTGTAAAAAAAAAAAAAAAAAAAAAAAAAACAAGGAACACTTGATGTCATATGAACACCCAGAAACTAACATGTAGAAACATCTAAAACAACTAAAAAATATCTCAGAAAATTCTACAAAGCTGTTCCTGAATAAAAATCTAATGTGACCTCTCTTCTTCAGGTTTTACAGGATTTCATTATCCAGAAGTTTTATATTAGCATGATTAGTTGGGTAAAAAATTACAGCAGTGGAAAATTACTTGTACATAAAACACTAATAAGTATGTATGACATTTATGTTTTATTACAAAAACATCATTAATATTGTTTTTTGTAGAGACAGATGACTAACATAATTAATGAGATACTTATGAAGACAGTAGCTGTAATCAGATTACCGCAATTTAGACTGTAATGAGTTACATTACTTCAAAAGTAATCACATTACTGTAGTATTCCCAAAGTAAGGTGGGGAACTGGGTGTATGTGGGTAAGCCAGTGTGAGAGAGATGCCCTTTTATCCTACAGAAGCATGCATCCATATTTAGCTCTGATTGTTTCCAGTTGGAGGGGGGTTTGATGCTTTCTGATGAAAGTTTGATCAAAGCTGCAGCTCTGCCCAGTCAGTGGGAGATGTTAACCTCTTAAACCCAGTGACTTTTATTACCTGAGGATCCAGTACAATGCAATACAAACAGGGTAATTCCTTAGTTATAGCAGTGAAAAATATCTGAACCACTGGTGGAACCAAAGAACTGGAACCACTGGAGGAACCAAGCATACGTTAGGAATGCTTCACCCACTCATAAGTTTAGTCCACTTCAGCCAAGCCTGGATGGTAAATTTGTGTAAATGAGATTTTTGAACTGTAATATACTTTATAATGCAGGTAATTAGTGGTGATCAGTGTGATGATGGATGTGGTTCGACTGGGTGATGTATGGTGTAGTTGGCTCTGCAGAAAGTGAGCAGTGTTTCTGTTTCAATCACTGAGTGAGTGTGTGTGTAGTCCACACAACCGAGCCGAGCATTTTATGTCGTCTATAAAATACATGAAGAGTCTGTGTGCCAAGGAGAGAGAGAGAGCAAGCGAGAGAGAGAGAGAGAGGGAGAGAGAGAGAGAGAAAGAGTTGGGTCTTTATATAGCAGTCCATAATGAGATAATCTCTCATTAGCGTTAAGCTGATTATTTCATTTATCTCAGGCGCTGTGACAACAAAGACTGCTTTTTAATGAAGCGCTCTGGCAATTAGTTGTTATTTTATTGGCTGATTTAAAAAGTGGTTAATGAACGGTACAGCGGCTTTGAGATCTGACACAGAGAGAGAGAGAGAGAGAACAGGGACTGTCTATGTGTGAATATATCATCAAAGAGAATCTACAGCACAGAAAAATCACTCTTCACATTTCATGGAAATCAGTGTAAAAAGATTTTAGGTAAAGGCAGTGAGTCAGTGTAAAGAAATTTTAGTTAAAGGCAGTGAGTCACTGTAAAGAGATTTTAGTTAAAGGCAGTGAGTCAGTGTAAAGAGATTTTAGTTAAAGGCAGTGAGTCAGTGTAAAGAGATTTTAGTTAAAGGCAGTGAGTCACTGTAAAGAGATTTTAGTTAAAGGCAGTGAGTCAGTGTAAAGGGATTTTTAGTTAAAGGCAGTGAGTCAGTGTAAATAAATTTTAGTTAAAGGCAGTGAGTCAGTGTAAAGAGATTTTAGTTAAAGGCAGTGAGCCAGTGTAAAGAGATTTTAGTTAAAGACAGTGAGTCAGTGTAAAGAGATTTTAGTTAAAGGCACTGAGTCAGTGTAAAGAGATTATGATGTAATATAAATGTAATGCATTGTGTATTTACATATGTATTCATGTCATTACAAAAAACTATGTAATGTAAATCAAACGTAAACGCTGCAGATTTTTAAAGAGAATTATATAAATGTTATTTGTGTTAGTCAGGTATAAACAGATGTTAATGGCAGTGAGTCAGTGTAAAGAGATTTTTGTTAAAGGCAGTGAGTCACTGTAAAGAGATTTTAGTTAAAAGCACTGAGTCAGTGTAAAGAGATTTTAGTTAAAGGCACTGAGTCAGTGTAAAGGGATTTTTGTTAAATTCAGTGAGTCAGTGTAAAGAGATTTTAGTTAAAGGCAGTGAGTCACTGTAAAGAGATTTTAGTTAAAAGCAGTGAGTCAGTGTAAAGGGATTTTTAATTAAAGGCAGTGAGTCAGTGTAAAGAGATTTTAGTTAAAGGCAGTGAGTCACTCTAAAGAGATTTTAGATAAAGGCAGTGAGTCACTGTAAAGAGATTTTAGTTAAAGGCAGTGAGTCAGTGTAAAGGGATTTTTAGTTAAAGGCAGTGAGTCAGTGTAAAGGGATTTTTAGTTAAAGGCAGCGAGTCAGTGTAAAGAGATTTTAGTTAAAGGCAGTGAGTCAGTGTAAAGAGATTTTAGTTAAAGGCAGTGAGTCAGTGTAAAGAGATTTTAGTTAAAGGCAGTGAGTCAGTGTAAAGAGATTTTTGTTAAAGACAGTGAGTCAGTGTAAAGAGATTTTTGTTAAAGGCACTGAGTCAGTGTAAAAAGATTTTTGTTAAAGGCAGTGAGTCAGTGTAAAGAGATTTTTGTTAAAGGCAGTGAGTCACTGTAAAGAGATTTTTGTTAAAGGCAGTGAGTC
>BRDA01086526.1:0-10536 GCA_036984385.1 Crenuchus spilurus
ATTGACATTTGCCATCTCCACATCATTGCATTCAGTTTTTATTCACAATTTGTATAGCGTCCCAACTTTTTTGGAATCCGGTTTGTACAACAGTGTGGCTTTATAGACCTAGAGTGTGTGTGCTTGACCGGCCTACTTTTTTGGAATCCAGTTTGTAGATGAATAGAACTTAACTGGCTTTAACTTTATTTTGCTGCTCCACTTCTTTATCTTAATTGAAACCTTAATTAATATCTTAATTGTTTTAATTTTGTATATTGTTCATTTGTCCATTCAGTTGTTAATTTTAATGTAAATAAATTCCATCCATCCATCCATTATCACACCCTTTTAATCCTTATCAGGGTCGCGGTTAGTGCCCTACCCCCTCACTGGGTGCAGGAATTTATTTTCTCTTTGCATTAAATGATATCTATGGTTTACCGTATATTTATTGGTGTATAATTTGCATAGCTTGTTTTGGGCTGTGAATATGAACAGTGCAGCACCAATGCAGAATTTTTCCACTACTGTCAAATCCAAGTAAACTGCAGAAGAATTTATTCATGATAAAATCATGGGATACAGAAATCCTGTAACACTGAAGATGCCTCACTGTAAGTTTTAGGAATGTGATCCAAGATCAGTCTTCTACCAGCCTTGCTGCTGCCTGTAGTGCTGAGACTTTATTAATGTTTAAAACTCACAGTAAGACATACTACATCCTAAACCATATAGTTTATGAAACCTTATTTAAAGGTCTGGATGTGGTTTGAGGTTTAGAGAAGGTTTAATGACGTATATCTACAGAAACAACCAGGTTCTTTAAGTGAATCATCAGTTCTAGTGTTAGCAATGTTAGTCTCATAGATCTAAACTAAAGAAGCAAAATTTGGACTCCAAACTCTTATCTGATATATTACATCTGATGCAAGTGGAAAAACATATTTCTGAGCGATCCTTTAAACATGCAGTTAAAAACATAGTAGACCACATCTCTAATAAGCTTTATATCAAAGTTCTGTAAATTGTGTAAATAAATAAATCTGGCTGCAGTTTGAGAAGTTTGAGAGAAGTGATGTGTTTTTACAGAAACAATTAGTTTATTTAGATGACTATGGAGTTCTAGCATTCTAGTCCCTCTCAGATCCAATTCTGAAGCAACATTTGAATGCCAAACATGTCTTGGCTGATCAATTACATCTTGAGGTCATTGGAAAATCAGTAGATATGATTTCTGGATGAACTACACCTTTTCTATGGATTCCCCTTAAGAGAAATAGCGAGTTGATGAGGGCTTGTTAAAAATGGGTTTAATGGGCAAATGATGAAAGGACTAAAGAGGCTCTACAACATTTTCCATTCTCAGATCAAGCGAGTCGAGCACAGAGTAAACAGACAAGTTGAATCAAGCTCTGAGTGAGTTGAACTCTCTGTTGGATGCTAACACAGTGATACCTTGATGTTAAAAGCCCAGGTTTTTACCTTACAAAGAATATTAAGCAATGCTAAACAAACACTTAGAAGTGACCTTATTCAGAGAAGGAGTGTGACTCAGCTTTTACCAAATTGCTCTCAATCAACATGCCATTCTGCTATTATCAAAATAACCGCTGCATTAAAAACCCCACTAAAACAAATTGAAGTCCCACAGGCTATCCATTCACTTAGTCTGCTGTATGGAGGGATCTCTGCAGCTGAATCAACACCACTCTCTGATAAAGAGCAATAACACTCATTACGTGATTCACATCTTATTGGCAAATCTTAAAAACAGGCTTGTTTCCATGTCCATTCTTCTGAACTCAAAGTTCACAGCCACTCTGAGCCAAAACCAATGTCACAGCCATAATTCATGTTTACATGATTTTTACAACCTCTCTTTATCCTTTAGAATCGAACAGGCTGGTCAGTGAAACACTCCCTATAACCTGATCATAAATGGAGGCACGACTAAAGCGCTGTAAAAATAAAATGGGTGAGGCTAAACTGTGGCCTAAATAGGCGGAGCTGATCTGCTCTAAACTTCTACATGCTGTATTGGTCCATTTGGATTGCTGCTTTCTTTATATTTTGATGACTAAATATTGTTATTCTCCATCCATTATCCATTCATCCATCCATTATCACACCTGCTTATTCCTTATCAGGGTCGCAGTTAGTCCCCTACCCCCTAATTGCACAGTAAATCTGCCAGTGTTAAATCAACACTATTAGAGTCAAATTAACACTGAGAGTGTCAAAAGGTAACACTCTCAGTGTTAATTTAACTCTAAAAGTGTTGATTTAACACTGGCAGATTTACTGTGTGGGAACAGGTCAGGGCATTACACTCATTAACTAAGCCCAGGACAGGGCGCCAATCCATCACTGGGTGCATACACACGCAAGCACACACACACACAATTTAGAGTACCCAATCCACCTGACCTCCATGTTTTTGGACTGTGGGAGGAAACCCACGCAGACATGAGGAGAACATGGAAATCCACTCAGATGGGGACTCGAACCCAATCAGTGCTGAGAGGTGAACATGTTAACCACTAAGCCACCGTGCCACCCTTGTTATTCTCAGAATCCAGTGAAACTCTGTGTATAAATGTACACTGGAAAATTTATAGGGCTTAGCACAAGCATTCATAAACAGCATAAGATTTTCATATGCAGCATTCATCTTTCCCACAAAGATGAATGGCTTCCTGGAGTTCTTAACATGGACATGATGCAGATGACAGGATGACACGTGACTTCAGTGACCTATTGTTTGACTTAAATGAGTTTTAAATGTACACTACATGCATATTTGTATCAATCAACTTTTTCCTAGGAGATAATTATTTTACTTTGATTTGAAGTGTTTATTTGAGTTGCATAAAACCAGTTGCCATGTCCTGTGCAGAAAGAATCACTGAATGCTTATAGTTAGTAATAGTTTGACATTGCTCTGTTTCTTATTGACACATAGCCACGATCATTCTGTGTCAGAGGGTACTCAGCTGCCCATGTTTATAATGCAAATAAAGACAGAAGAATTTCACAGAAATATGGTTGTTTTCATGGCAGGGATGGGATGTGTCTGTACACCTCACACACTAGGCCAAAGTGCTGCACAAGCAACCACAGTGACAAACATTTGAGGGGAATTCAGTAATTACTGTCAGTAAAAATGATGCAAAACACAACAGATTACATCAATGAATCATCTTCCTGTTAATCTCTAAAAAAACTTTGTTTAAAAGTTGATCTCTAGCCTCTTATGCTCATGTGCCACACTCTTATAGTTGAAGACTAACTCAACCAGTTTGCATTGGGGCAGGGGTCAGCCATGGCCTGGTGGTTAGGGGTCTGGTCTTGTGGAAGGCCGCCAATTCGATTCCCAGGCAGATCATGACTGAAGTGCCCTTGAGCAAGGCACCTCACCCTCAAGTGCTCCCCGGGCACCATGGATAGGGCTGCCCAACACTTTGGGCACATGTTCTCACAGCCTAGTGTGTTCACTAGTGTGTTTCACTGCATGATAAGTTAAATGCGGAGGTCAAATTCTGTTGTGTGCAAATCACAAAAGTTGAATCTAATGTAATCTCTAATCTAATCTAATTGGTTTAATGTAATTACTAGATAATACTCATAGTGTAATAAGTCAGTACCTTAAGAGGTTACACTGTGTTTGGACACAACTGGAAAGCATATACCATGGTTCATAGAATACCATTATAGAAGTGTCCAAAAACACTGTTCTGTAAAACCAGTGGTTCCACTGTAACAATGATACAAATTACCAATGCTTTTTGGACACTACTATGATAGAGTCATGGTATTTTTGGAGCCAAGACTATTTGAGCCTATTTGAGAATAATGAACAAGTCAACAGAGTTTTTAGACAGTATTTAATGATTAGGTACAATTAGCAACATGCTAATATGCTTCATTGCTTGTTTGCCACACTTGCCTTTCAACTACAAAAAAGCCAGTTTCACACACCGTACAAGTCTTTGGGAAGTGAGAGAAGAGTTTGATTTTTAAAACTGTTTTTTGGTTGTTTTTAACAGTTAGCTAAAAGACTGTAAGTTAGGCAAGACTATTAATCGGTGGTCAGGTCAAAGGCTAGGTGGGCTAACAGAGTGGTGTGATTTGTTATGGGTTGTAAATAGCTTGAGCAATGCAAACATGAACACCTCCAATTTCAGGTTCTTGAACTGCAGGTAATGTTTGATTAAGAGGTTGTCCACTGTTTGTACAACACACACGCACACGCACACGCACACACACACACACACTACAAGCCTCATTGCTTTACTGGCAGTATTACTTTATTTCACAACACCTGCAGGAACTAAGAATGAGCAGAAAGAAAACAAAACACACTACAATACATTACAATGTCTGCTGATGACTGTGTCAAGGTCAATCAGTAAATAAAATTAAAAACTGACAAAATTATGGATAGTAATGTTCCAACAGTTGTCGATCCCAGCTCTGAGGACCCTATGCCCAGTGTTCTGCAAGTATGGTTATATACAGTAGTAAAGGTGCCAACCTTCAGAGACATTAAACCTCACTTTCAGAGCCATTAAAATTATTAACAATAATAAAAGTAAGTTAAAATTTTATGAATCTTTTTTAGTTTAGAACTGAAAATGATAATGGTACTTGGAAACATACTAGCCTTAATAGTCTCCGAAATAGCCAAATGATTTTTGTTAAAATACATCACCAAAACTTCTCTCAACCCTCCTACACCTCATCCATATCTTAATTAATGTTTCACAGACTAGTCAATGTGATTTAGGGTACTTTTTAAAATCGTTCTGTGTCCTAAACCACATAATTAAACTTAACAGCTAATGTTGATTAAAAATATTTTCTAAGTCCTATTTCAATAATGGCGTTAACATCTATCCAGTATGTGAGAGGAACCCTCGGAGGATTGAGAGAATGAGAAAACACAAATGTTCACTTGAGAAGAATTTGCTCAGAAAACATTGCAACTGATGTTTCCATTTCATCAGAGTAAATAATGGCAGACAAAGTGTGTTCTGATTTTAAAAACTACCTTATTCTCCTCTCTTCCCCTTGTACTGTAAGTGACCACTTGTATGATGTAGGTGCTATGCACTTATGAGTTGTCAATGGAAGTGGGTAAGGACATGTTAAAACTGGCACTGAAATGGAACGCTGGTCTTTTCTAATCCATTAGGACTCCTAGGTGCCTGAATAGAAGTTTTATAAAAAATAAAATAAAATAAAAAAACAATATAAAAATGTAATGAGTCTGATTTTAAAATGTAGTGAGCAGAAGTAAAATATATTAACTCACACAAATACTTAAGTACAGATACTTAAATATTTTAAGTAATCCAAGTACCCAAGTACTTATACTTTATTACTTCCCATCTCTGAACTGTGTACTGTGTATTTTAGTATCCGCACTGTCTATGTGTTCTAGACAGAGATAAATTTCATGTGTGTATAACAATGCCCTGTTGTAAATCTCTCTGAATAGGGCATTGGCACCAAGCAATAAATGTAATGTTAAGTGATGTAGCTTACTAGCTGATGATTTGTGCTTAAAACGCAAACATGTACAAAGCAAAGTGGGCCTCAGGAATGGGACTGGTATCGCTGCTGTAGGTTCAGCTGTTTAACCCCGAGTAAATGAGAGAAGAAATGTTCCTGTGCTGTCTTTAAGTAAGCAGAATGCTGAAATCTTGTGCTAACAGGAATGTTCTGCAGTGACGCAAGCCTGGTTTCCCCTGTTATTATCTGCAGGTTAATGTATTATATACGGCCAGGCCGCAGCTTCACAGTACTCATGATTCACTCTTCAGAAGGAAATGGCGGTGATAACATGACAGACACAGATAATGACATAGCCCCAATTCTGGCAGGTTTTCAAAATTCTTGTGCGTACCTACACTTAACTGACTCTTCTCTATAAGGTCAGACATGAATATAAGAACCAGGGTGGCTACTTAAGTTACATCCATAGTGACCAGGGTCTAAAAGCTCTGATGAATTTTGTAGCCTTAGGCTGCAATAAATGAAATATGTGCTAATTCATATATTTGTTCAGTGACTGGTTACTGCTAGTAACTCTGCTAACATCCCTAACAACATAAACTCTACTAACATCATTGGTTAACATAATTAAATACCAATAACTCTGCTACCACTAACACCAAAAACTCTACAGTACTAATACTGCTAGCATCATTAACACTAACTCTGCTAAATCCACTAACATCAAACCCTACAATACCACTAAATCTGCTACCATTATTAGCTAACATCACCAACACAAATAACTACTAACACCAAACACTCTGCTAATACTGCTAGCATCACTAACATCAAAAACTCTTATACCACTCTGTTAACATCCCTAACATTCCTAACTCTGCTACCATCATTGGCTAACATCACTAAACACCAAAAATGGCCAATACTGCTAGCACCA
Organism: Crenuchus spilurus; assembly: GCA_036984385.1. Classification (NCBI taxonomy): domain Eukaryota; kingdom Metazoa; phylum Chordata; class Actinopteri; order Characiformes; family Crenuchidae; genus Crenuchus; species Crenuchus spilurus. The sequence continues at coordinate 6,437 of BRDA01086526.1, forward strand.
CTAACACTAACTCTGCTAAAACCACTAACACAAAAATATATAATAACACTAACTCTGCTACCATCATTACTTAACATCACTAACCCAAATAACTCTGCTACTAACACCGAACACTCTGCTAATACTGCTACCACCATTAACACTAAATCTGCTAAAACCACTAACACCAAAAACTTTAATACCACTCTGCTAACATCCCCATCATCACTATTTCTGCTATCTATCACTATCTAACTCAGTATGCACACATGCTGCTGTAATCATCAAAAGTTGCAGATACTTTATAATAACATGTCTGTCAGACAGCCCTGAGATGTAGGAAAGATGATTACATAGAAAGGAGGGTCTGGATCACAGCTGTTGAAAGTCTTCTCAAAGACCACTGGTGAAGTCTCTGAGACATTGCAAATGTGTGCTATCAGGAAACTCTGCTAACATCACTAACACCTCAAACTCTGCTAACACCATTACTATCAGTACTAACCTACCATTACTATCAGTACTAACTGTTAAAACCACTTACTCTGTGGATATTAGATAAAGCTTCAGCCATTCATTTGAAAAGAGTCCTACCCACTACTGTTTCACCAGATCAGACTGGATTTGTTAAGAATAGACTATTGTTTTTGAACATTCACACAGTTGTAGTGAGAACCCACAATAGCCAGAAATACTTATATCAATGGATGTGGAAAAAACCCTGTAACTGGATTGAGTTCAATTTTATTCACTAAGGAGGTTTGGGTTCGGTGATAATTTGATTTCTGTATGCTTCCCCACAAGTTTTGGTTCAGTCTAACGGTTCTAGATGTAAAGTTCTCTTCCCTTTGCAGCAGGGACTGAGACAGGGATGTCCACCATGATCTCACCAGATTTTTGCCATTTTTGGTTGAACCCTTAGCTATAGCTTTATGTTCTCTTGAGTGTAGGGTTGCCAACTTTCAGATCTTGAAATAAGGAACACCCCTGGCCTGGCCTCAGATGGTTTGGATGTTGTAAAAATAAAAAAATGTATACAAAAAAGGTCTTACACTGTCATAACAAACATTACCGCCATTAAATCTCACACCGATTTCAGGACTACCTTAACAACACAGACAGCACTTTTCACTGGTCATGACTCACACTAGTAATGGGCATTTCGGCTCTTTTCAGAGAGCCGGTTCTTATGGCTCCCAAAATGGGCCTTTTTCCCTTTTTTTGCTGCTTAGCTTAATCTATTAATAAAATAATGTCAAATCATCAATGACATGTGGTGATGTACTTTTTGATTACAAATTTATTTTTGAATTTATGTATTTTTCTATATAATTATTTATATGTATGTATGTATTTATATGTGCATTTATTTATTTATACGTATTTTATTTTTTGTCCTACATATGCAGAATTGTCTTTTTGCAGCTTCTCTTTCTGTGTACGCAAGTGCAGTTTGCAACCTCTGCCCCTCCCAAGCCCTTCCCCCTACTTGTTATTGCATAGACACAGATGCCACCACATGGTTTATTTAGTTTAACTGAACAATCTCATGTGAATTAAACAGAAAAAAGAGGAAAAAATGACCAGGCTCCCAAACACTAGCAGGCTACAGTAATTTAGCCTAGCCAGTACAGTAATTTAAAGCAACCATTTTTCCAGCTTTTTTGACAGTTTATTTCTGACATAAAAAAGATAAGTAGTCAGTAGTACTTTTTATGCAGGGATATTTATGCACTTAATCCACTCTGAATGGGGTTACAGAGCTGTCAATCCTGCCTAACATTTCTACATCAGTAACATATTCTTTTTATGCTTCTTCGGCAGGAAAAAATAATTCAGTCCAGGAGAAAGAAAACCATTTTGGTTCATATTTCATTTCAGTGTTTTTATAAATTTCCACTTTAAACACATTGTTCATATTTTTAAAAATACTTAAATATTTTCCAGTGAATTAATGTTACTTGGATACATGTGACTGGCAAGCAAATGTAAAACATTTTAAAATGTAAAAAGATTAATTAAATGATTAAACAAATGATTGGTTAGAGTTGCTTCATTTTACTGTAATTATTTGATTAATCTACTGTAATTAAAATTAATGTTGTAATGCCAGTTAACAGTTAATATTTGCTGTGATAAAAAATACAGCACTTTATTACTGTGTTGACATTTACACTTTGTGATTATTACTGTAGTAAAAGTTACAGTATTATATGATTATAATATGTGGTTAAATTTACAGTAAACATACTGTAGAATGTACTGCAACAACTTACTAGCTAATTGCTGCCAGCTAGTTACTGTACATTTTACAGTATTCTTTTTATAGGGTATGCATCTAATAAAAAAAGCCCAGGCAGTAGTTCCCTCACCCCAAGAGTTTTTTTTGTGCCCTACTTTTATGGTTTGTTGTATAGGAGTTTTTTTACTTACAAGCTGCCGCCCTCTGTTATATGTGTGTATATATATATATATATATATATATATATATATACATACATACATACATATATTAAAGCCCGACCGATATAGCGTTTAAAAGTCTATCGGTAAATTTTGGCAGTTAGGCGCAGAGCAAAACACTTTTGGTTTTCCTCGCCTGGAGGGCCTGGAACATTATGTTATTGCGCCGCTAATCCAGCAGAGGGCGGCCGCAGACCAAGTCATGTTCAGGTCACGTCCATGCAGCATGCTAGCCTGCTGACTGAGCAGCAGCCCAGAGGAGATGCAGAATTCTGAGAGTGACTGAGAACTGTGCATCACACTGCTGACCTGGGCATCGTACATTTGTCAATGGTAAGTTTATGAGTAGCTTGTGAAATAAACATCAGCAAAAGATTTCCACTCAACTCTCCAACCCACTTGCCTCAAGCTAAAAGCTTTAACTACCTGCTAAACTAGCAAGATACAATTTACGAGAGATAATTTAGCATATAACCTTGTTAAAATAAAACCTTAGCCAGAACAATGTAACACACAATGAAATAACATTCTTTTCCATAAATTAAATGCATCGTTTGTCTGAAGTAAACTAATCTGATTGAACATGACCAAGAACACACTGCTACTGCAGCTCAATATTAAAACACATTTCTAGTTTAATTTACAACATATAGTGGAGTTAATCATGACAAGAAAAAACAACCAGTGCACTCGTAACCCTTGAGTGGGACCAGGTACAGTGGTATGTCAAATCGTTTGGCTTCACGTAATCACAGTACTGCGCCTCAAAGCGTATTTTAGCTCTATTTTCCAATATAAAGCAAAGGGACATGGGGAAGCGCTTAGCAGACTCTCCGCTGGTACCAGCGTAGAGTCTCGTGACCAGCTTGCATCAGTTGATTTCTGATCAGAATGTGGTGAGCTGCGAGCCTGAGTGACGCCAGTATCTAGTGCAGCAGAGTAGTGGCATAGTCAGGCTTTATAGCCCCCGTCTGTGCTCACAGAAGCCGGAGCAAGCCCCCCGCTCAGCGCACAGTCAGACTTTGGGCTTCTGCGCCTAAATCCAGAGTAAAGCACTCTTATCAACTTCAAAAAAGATTCTAGTATATTCAGCCCCTCGTCTGTATTGTGCCTGTGCATATGTGCGTATCCATGGTAACGCACAGGTGCTGTGCAGCCAGAGATTTTTTCTCTTACTTTGTTGTGCGAACAGAGATATCAAAACAGCTAGATATGTTAAAATATTTGTAATTTTTATGTTACATTATGTACTATTATGTTCAAATCAAGCAATGTTTTACTTTTGACAATAAAAATATTTGAAACAAGTTATATGTTAAATCTTCATTTATCGGCATTTTCTTCCTCTTTATTATCGAATCGGCTACCCCAAAATCCTTATCGATCGGGCTCTAATATATATATATATACACACTGCTCAAAAAAATAAAGGGAACACTTAAACAACACAATGTAATTCAAAGTCAACCACACTTCTGTGAAACCAACCTGTCCAGTTAGGAAGCAACACTGATTGTGAATCAATTTCACCTGCTGTTGTGCAAACAGACAACAGGTAGACAGGAGAGGCAATTAGCAAGACAACCCCTATACAGGAGTGGTTCTGCAGGTGGTGACCACAGACCTTTTCTCTGTTCTCATCCTTTCTGGCTGATGGT
>BRDA01086527.1:0-17526 GCA_036984385.1 Crenuchus spilurus
GCCGGACAAAATTATTGGCACCCTCAACTTAATATTTGGTTGCACACCCTTTGGAAAAAATCACTGAAATCAATTGCTTTGATTTGTTTATGTGTTTGTTTGTTGTCACAACAGCTTTTATAGACTTTATGAAGCATAATCTAATGTTAAGTACATATAAGTACATATATACATAAAGTTGCAATGTTAATGTAGATTGGACTTTAAAGGGATGCTCCAGCATTTTTCAGTTCTCTACACAGTAAATCTGCCAGTGTTAATTCAACTTACAACAATGTTACATTTTGACACCCTCAGTGTTAATTTAACACTAATAGTGTCAATTTAACACTGGCAGATTTACTGTGTACCTTTTTCTCTACTAAAACCAGAAAAAACTACTCAAATTAATGTATTTTTAGCATTTTGTGTTTTAATTTGTATGTTCAAATCTTGAAAGAATGCATGAAAGAAATCCAAAATGTAAAAAAACAAATTAGGTTCAATTCAACTTTTTTTGCTAATGTGATTTGCACACAACAAAATTTGACATCCACAATTAACCCAACTGTGCAGTGAAACACACACACTAGGCTGTGATAACATGTGCCCAGAGCAGTGCCCGGGAAGCAGTTGTGGGTTATAATATAATTAAACCAGTGACCTACCGGTCACAAGACTTGTAATATGCGTATACACATTTGCTTATACAGTGGTAACCCTACTTACGAGTCTAATCCGTGCAGGAGCCGAGCTCGTTAGCTGGTTTGCTCGTTAGCTGGATGCATTTTCCCCATAAGAATACATGTAAAACTGATTAATCCCTGTCAGCCGGCCAATATACAGTATACTTTAATATGTAAATAATGTGTTTATATGGGTTTTTTTTTTAATTAAGGTGACGACGACACTTGTGTAGGCTGGCGGCTAAGGAGGACAGGAGGACGGGCGTACGTGTATGGCATGGTTACACTTATCATATTAAAAGTAAAAGTAAAATGTATCCAAATTTCTTGTTCACTATCTTTTGCTACCTTAGCGTCGCTTTCACTAGCACTTTCACTTTCGGTCAAAGGTAATGACTGACCTCTTCTTCTACGCTAGCATCTAGGGGATGCTACGACCGTAGCGCCCCTAGCGGTTGGCATACTTGAACAAATTTACGCTACTCATTACTTGGAATTTTACTCGTTACCTGGAACAAAAATATTCTGAGATCTCGACTCGTTACCTGGAATACTCAGTAGGGATGCTCGTAAGTAGGGTTACCACTGTAATTACCTGCTGAACAAGAAAAAATGTGGATGCTTTTTTGTGCTAGTAATCTGCTGCGCAACACTAAAGGGACTTTATGTAGGCTCATGTTGCAACAAAGTTTGTGCCAGAAGAGGTCGCTCTGAGACTGAGTGCTCAGTTCTGTTTGTTTGGGACTTAATCAGTAAATAATTGCAACAGTCAGTGCTTCAATGTTTATTCAACATATATTCCAGCTGAAGATATAACAGGTGGTTTATCTGAAGCAGAATCTTAAAAAGGCAACTTATTTCTTTGTTTTTTAGAAAAAATTTAGGATTTTAGGAACAGACCCAGGACCTGGGGGTCGGTCTGCGAACTTCAAGAGGTTAAGCTCTTTTACTAAGTATGCCATAGGGAAGCACATTACAATGATAAATGGTAACTTTACTGGAAACATTCTTAACTTTTTGACTTTTCAACCAGAACCAATGTTACAACTGTTCACTTTAAATGTGATAAATGTAAAATTTATGACGCATTTGGATTAAAACTTGAATTTTAAGATCATTTTAAAACTTAACGTTATGATCACAAATGAACTTTTTCTAATATTTTAATTGTTGAGATGGACTTTTACAGGGAAAACGAAGCACAACAGATTTACAAAATTTTATCGTAACAAGGATTTTGATCAGACGATTGGCTCAGATGGGCTGGGTATGACTTTTAGAAGTGTTTGGTAGAGGAATCAGAGCAGCTTTGATCCTGTGAGACAGTGCATCTGTCCAGGCGAGAGGGAGGGACATCTGAGAGACGTCACAGAGGCTATTAGCAGTGGTCCAGACAAATACAGCAGACAGAGAGAGAGAGAGAGAGGCTGAGACAGTGGATGAGAGAGCTAGAATAAGAGAGTGAAGACGAGAGAAAGAGTGACAGGCTCTGAAATTCCAATAGATACAAATTCAACATTTTTCATTTTGCGTTTTCATCAGCATCCTGATTAAAACTAAAGATGCCCAACTTCGCGGGGACCTGGAAGATGAAAAGCAGTGAAAATTTTGAAGAACTTCTGAAAGCTCTCGGTAAGGTCTTTGCTCTTCAGTTCTAGCATTTGGAAGCCTTTGAGCATTAAGAGTGTGTTGTGATCTCATGCAGTCATTTGTTTCCTCTATGTCTTGCCTGTGACGTCTCCTGTCTTCTCGGGTTTTCATCAGCATATTCATGGATTAACTGGTGTGAAGAGTAAATCACTATTATTTTCAGGCTGTTGCCCTGCTGTTTTCTGCTCCTTTGTTTCTTTGGCAGCATGTTTCATTCTTATTCAAATGGTCAGTGCAGAAAGTTCCTGGGAGTTTTCTTGTTCTAGAGGCAGACAAGTACATGCTACAGAGTATATAGACTTTGTGCTTGGCATTAAGAGTCTGAACACTGTGATATTTATATGCATTTATATGATTTTCATATAATAGTGAGTCTGCATGTAAAAGACTAGTACTAGTGCATCTCAAAAAGTGATACTTTATATTTATTACACATAAAGTGACATTTCAAGCCTTTTGTGTTCACTGATCAGTGTGATTTTTAAGTTAAATTGCTATTCAAACAAACTGTATCAACATTCAAACCAAAAAAGTCCTGAAATAAGATGAATTTAACATTTTTAGACATTTTACTGTTATAATTAACACAAATGAACTTATATTTTCACCACATTGTATTTTTGGAGACTACAGTAGTAAAGACTACAAAGGTGCTGCACTGTTGAAAAGGGTTCTCTCAATAGTACTTTGTTAGTTTACATATCAAACCTTTTTGTTAATGAATCAGTTAACAAACAGTCTAATGTTACAAGCTGGTCACGTTTTGTCACCTCGGAGAATTTCAGCGGATGGTTTTGTAAACAAAATGATATGTTCACATATAAGTCTAAATAAAAATTATTCTAAAACCAACATGTGCTACGTAAAACAGGTTCTCGACCAGGGTTCTACCATTGTTAGAAGCTAGTAATTTGGTGCTACATAGAACCAGTTAAAGCAAGGTTCTATATAGAACAACATATTCTCCATCACTGTGAAGAACCACTTCACCAGGACAATTTCCTATATTAAAGAACTCTAAAGGGGTTCTTTAATGGTTCTTTAGTAAAGACAGTAGTTAGATGTAGAGCAATGTGAAGGCAAGAACCATTTCCATACTGCACTGCTTGGTGGAATGGTTCTTCACACTGAAGAATATGCTGTATTGGGTTAGAGGTTTTTTTTAACTGGTTGTATATAACACCAAAAACGGTTTGTTAGCTACAACCCTTTATTCCAATTTTATTACAGTTTATTCTAGAACCATCTTGGTGCTATGGTTGAGAACCTATTAGAACCCTTTATTCTAATTTTATTACAGTTTATTCTAGAACCATCTTGGTGCTATGGCTGAGAACCTATTAGAACCCTTTATTCTAATTTTATTACAGTTTATTCTAGAACCATCTTGGTGCTATGGTTGAGAACCTATTAGAACAATTTATTCTAATTTTATTACAGTTTTCCCTAGAACTATTTTGGTGCTATAGTTGTGAAACTTAGAACCCATTATTCTACAATTTTTACAGTTTGTTCTAGAACCATCTTGGTGCTATGGTGGAGAACCTATTAGAACCCTTTATTAAAATTTTATTACTGTTTTTCCTAGAACCATTTTGGTGCTATAATTGTGAACCTGTTAAAACCCTTTAATCTCATTTTATTACAGTTTTTCCTAGAACCATTTTGGTGCTATAGTTGTGAACCTACTAGAACCCTTTATTCTAATTGTATTACAGTTTATTCTAGAACCATATTGGTGCTATGGTTGAGAACCTATTAGAACAATTTATTCTAATTTTATTACAGTTTTTCCTAGAACTATTTTGGTGCTATAGTTGTGAAACTATTAGAACCCATTATTGTACAATTTTGACACTTTTTTCTAGAACCATCTTGATGCTATGGTTGAGAACCTATTGGAACCATTTATTCTAATTTTATTAGTTTATTCTAGAACCATCTTGGTGCTATGGTTGGAGTTCTTTAAAGAAATCTTTTTAAAATGGTTCTGCTATTATTTTAAGACAAGAACTGAATATGTCATCATTTTTGCTAAGACTGTAGATTTATTTACACTTTTAAAAAGACTTCACATTTAAAATGTCTTTTTTTTACAGAACCATTCACTAAAATGTTCTTTTGGGTCTTTTAAGTGGTTCGTCCATTGTACCTCTCCACCCTGATTTTGGAGCAGAGAATCCAGACACTCGCTGGACACGCCTGTAAAGGCTGAGACTGTTATAACTGAGGAAACTGAAGACCACGACTCTTTAATGATATAAACAGTGGCTCTCAGATCTTTACATTATCTGGAGAGATTCAGGTTTGAGTGACCTCATAATGACTGTGTTGGAGATGAAGCCACACACTCACTCGGTTGTTTATAACAGTGCTCTGAGCTAAGGGCCAGTGGTTAATCAGTCCACTGCGGTGCAATGAGAACACAAAGCCAAGAGCTGAGACATTCCTACCAGTCAACACCTTGTCATTGCATCTCCATATTGGCAACATCTGCTGATAACAATCTGCTCTGTGGTGGCCTGATGGCTTTTATGCAGAAAATTGCATACCAGTGTCGTATATGGAAGAGCGCTGAAGCCGACTTACGACTCAGAATAATAAGTGCCAGTCAATCATATCACATAGTTCTCATTTTTCCTCCTCAGTGAATACACAAAAGCAGCACAAACACTATTCAGGCATGCCCTCTCGCTAGACAATCAGCATGCCACAGACAAAACAAATCATGAAATGTTACCCATCTTGGAGGAAATTATGCCTACCTGGAGAAGAGAAACACAATGTAGGACAAAGAACATAACTGTACCAGGAAAATGTGATCAATCCTTGAAATATACTCTAATGTGCTTAAATGCACTCATTTATTTTGGGTCTTGGGGCAATTTCTTTTTGTACACAAGCTCCTCCGTGTTTTATTTATGTCTGGATCTGCATCATCCATCCGGTCCTGCCACTTTGCGCTCTATAATGTCAGACAAATCAGACCGTTCCTAACGCAACATGCCACTCAACTCTTGGTACAAGCTGTGGTTATCTCACGCCTCGATTACTGCAACGCTGTGCTAACAGGCCTCCCAGCCTGCACTATTAAACCACTACAGATGGTCCAGAATGCAGCAGCACATCTGGTTTTTAACCATCCAAAACGGGCACATGTCACCCCACTGCTCATTGAGCTACACTGGCTTCCGATTGCTGCCCGGATCAAACACAAAGCCTGCACGATCGCCTATAAGGTGATGACAGAGCAGGCTCCCTCTTATCTACACTCGCTCCTAAAAGCTTATGTCCCTGCCCGGTCGCTGCGCTCCTCCACTGAACGTCGCCTTGCTTTGCCTAACATTCACACAAAGCAATCCAGACTGTTCTCCTCAGTAGTTACCAGATGGTGGAACAAGCTGCCTACCACCACTAGAGCAGAGGTGTCCCTCACTGGGTTCAAGAAACTCCTAAAATCCGAGCTCTTCAAAGAGCACCTGCTCTAGTGATCCCAAATACTCCCCACAAGTACTGATATGCACTCAGCATTGTATATTGAAATGTTAACTCTAGTATTTTTCGCATCTGTACTTTCCCACTATTGTAAGTCGCTTTGGATAAAAGCGTCCGCTAAATGCATTGTAATGTAATGTAATGTAATGTAATGTAATGTAATCCATCCACCCATCCATCCATTACCTTATCTTAATCCTGATCAGGGTCTAGCCGTATTTAGCCTCTTAATGCACAGATCCACCAAAAATCTTCACAATCACAAACCAAAAAATATAAATACTTCTGAAGTATCACTCAGCAGTCTACTTGGTCTGTATGGACTCAGTCTACTTGGTGTACATACTATAGCTGAAGCAAAAAAGAAACTTAAATGGACGATAAAAGCGAGGCTTATTAAAGAGGTGATTATAATCACAGCTACAAGTACAAGTCACTGTATCACTGTGAGCTCCTTAAAGATCTGATGTTAAATGCTGTTAAACTAATAGAACTGTAAACAATTATTTTTACTCAGACTAGACACACGCCTGAAGAAAAATAAGGGGAATAAAAAATTATGAACTGGGTGAGCAAAGAGAGACTAGAGAGAGAAAAATGATGAGCAAAGAGAGACAACTGAGAGAAGGGGGCTTAGTAGAGACTACAAAGAGAGAAGCAGAATGCTCACAGAGAGAGAAAGATGATGAGCAAGAGAGACAAGAGAGAGAAGGGGATGAGCAAAGAGAGACTAGAGAAAAAGAAGGGGGTGAACAAAGTGAGACAACAGAGATTGAGAGTGGATGAGCTAAGAGGTTAGAGAGAAGTATGATGAGCAAACAGATGAGAGAGAAGGGATATGAGCAAAAAGAGATTATAGAGATAAGATGGATGAGCAACGAGAGACAACAGGGAGAGAAGTAGGATGAGCAAAGAGAGACAACAGAGAGAAGTAGGATGAGCAAAGAGAGACAACAGGGAGAGAAGTAGAATGAGCAAAGAGAGACAACAGAGAGAGAAGTAGGATGAGCAAAGAGAGACAACAGAGAGAAAAGTAGGATGAGCAAAGAGAGACAACAGAGAGAGAAGTATGATGAGCAAAGAGAGACAACAGAGACAGAAGTAGGAAGAGCAAAGAGTGACAACACGGAGAGAAGTAGGATGAGCAAAGAGAGACAACAGAGAGGGAAGTAGGAGAGCAAAGAGAGATAACAGAGATAGAAGTAGGATGAGCAAAGAGAGACAACAGAGATAGAAGAAGGATGAGCAAAGAGACAACAAAGAGAGAACTAGGAGAGCAAAGAGAGACAACAGAGATAGAAGTAGGATGAGCAAAGAGACAACAGAGAGAGAAGTAGGAGAGCAAAGAGAGACAACAGAGATAGAAGTAGGATGAGCAAAGAGAGACAACAGAGAGAGAAGTAGGATGAGCAAAAAGAGACAACAGAGAGGGAAATAGGATGAGCAAAGAGAGACAAGGAGAGTAGTAGGATGAGCAAAGAGAGACAACAGAGAGAGAAGTAGTATGAGCAAAAAGAGACAACAGAGAGGGAAGTAGGATGAGCAAAGAGAGACAACAGGGAGAGAAGTACGATGAGCAAAGAGAGACAACAGGGAGAGAAGTAGGATGAGCAAAGAGAGACAACAGGGAGAGAAGTAGGATGAGCAAAGAGAGACAACAGGGAGAGAAGTAGAATGAGCAAAAAGAGACAACAGGGAGAGAAGTAGTATGAGCAAAGAGAGACAACAGAGAGAGAAGTAGGAGAGCAAAGAGAGACAACAGAGATAGAAGTAGGATGAGCAAAGAGACAACAGAGAGAAGTAGGAGAGCAAAGAGAGACAACAGAGATAGAAGTAGGATGAGCAAAGAGAGACAACAGAGAGAGAAGTAGGATGAGCAAAGAGAGACAAGGAGAGGAGTAGGATGAGCAAAGAGAGACAACAGAGAGAGAAGTAGTATGAGCAAAAAGAGACAAGAGAGGGAAGTAGGATGAGCAAAAAGAGACAACAGGGAGAGAAGTAGGATGAGCAAAAAGAGACAACAGGGAGAGAAGTAGGATGAGCAAAGAGAGACAACAGGGAGAGAAGTAGGATGAGCAAAGAGAGACAACGGAGAGAAGTAGGAGAGCAAAGAGAGACAACGGACATATAAGTAGGATGAGCAAAGAGAGACAACAGAGAGAGAAGAAGGAGAGCAAAGAGAGACAACAGGTAGAGAAGTAGGATGAGCAAAGAGAGACAACAGAGAGAGAAGTAGGATGAGCAAAGAGAGACAACAGGGAGAGAAGTAGGATGAGCAAAGAGATACAAGAGAGAGAGAAGTAGGATGAACAAAGATAGATGATAGAGATATAAGTAGGATGAGCAAAGAGAGACAACAGAGAAAAGTAGGAGAGCAAAGAGAGACAACAGACATATATGTAGGATGAGCAAAGAGAGACAACAGGTAGAGAAGTAGGATGAGCAAAGAGAGACAACAGGGAGAGAAGTAGGATGAGCAAAGAGAGACAAGAGAGAGAGAAGTAGGATGAGCAAAGAGAGACAACAGGGAGAGAAGTCCCCTTCATAAACTAGTCCAATCCATAGAGGGCTTTACAATGCTAATATTCTGATCTGTTTCCAGTTTCACAAGGGAATGACATTCCTTTAATAGAACCTTAATACCTTTATGAGGATTTGATTTCCTCTTAATCAGATTTAGCCTGATTTCACGGTCTGGTATATTCTGTAGGAGTGAATGCCATGCTGAGGAAAGTAGCCTGTGCTGCAGCTTCAAAGCCTCAAGTGGAGATCCGTCAGAATGGAGAGCAGTTCTACATAAAGACCTCCACGACCGTCAGGACCACTGAGATCAACTTTCAGATTGGAAAGGAATTCAACGAGGAGACTGTAGATGGACGAAAATGCAAGGTAATAATCACCCAGGCACTGTGAAGCATGAGGCTATGAACAAGCGCTTGCTGAGTGCAATTAAGGTGATTAATCTTGATAAGCATCACCAGTGATGTACGAAATGGCTCAAACTATCTGAAAGCTACTAGACTTGAGTCTTTTCGCAGAAATGGCTCCCTCATGCAAGAAAGTTGATGTGATCATCCCATGACCTTTCAGTGAACTTCAGAAAGGGTACCAAGATCCAAGCGTTTGCGTGCAAATCTGTCTGCTTCCTCAAACCTTTGGTGTATTGTTAAGTCAGGACACAGGCAGAACTATGGCAGATTTGATTATATGGCACTAAGGCCTCTAAGGCAATACTGCAGACTTATCAGGGTTAACATAACCTCATCCCTCACTCAAATCTCTGGAGTGTCTGACTTAAACAGACTCAGATTATGTGCAATGGGAAATAATACACTGTAGTCATCATTTTTAAAGCAGTTCTAAGCAGTCCTAGTCTAATTTTAGTCCTAGATCTATGGTCCAAATCCTAATTCTAACTCTAATGGAGATGTTTCACTAAATGCTTTGATATAAAGTTATATAATTCTGCTTCTCTATGGTTTGGAACAAGAGCTAAGATGCTAAACTTGCTAACAAACACTAAAACTCAATAGTCCCCTAAATAGCCTAGCCATTTCTGTCAAAATACATCACCAAAACGTCTCTCACCCTCCTCAAATCACATCCGGATCTTAAAAGAGTCGACATGTTTTATGACTTGGTACGAGTTACTAGAAATCATTTCAGTGGATGGTTTTGTAAACAACATTATATTTTCATGTTTTTAAAAGCCTAAATAAAAATGATTTTATCTAGTCAGTTCTTTGACTAACAGTAGTAGAACCATTTTGTTGCTATGCAAAACCAACATATGCTATGCAAAACAAGTTCTTGACCAGGGTTCTATCATTGTTAGAAGCTGGTCACTTGGTGCTACTTAGAACCATTTAAAGCAAGGTTCTATATAGAACATATTCTTCATCACTGTGAAGAACCACTTCACTAGGACAATTTCCTATATTAAAGAACTCTAAAGGGGTTCTTTTAATGGTTCTTTAGTAAAGACAGTAGAGGAATGTGAAGCCATTAACTATTTTCATACTGCACTGCTTGGAGGAATAGTCCTTCACATTGAAGACTATGCTGTATTGGGTTAGAGTTTTTTTAAAACTGGTTCTATATAGCACCAAAATGGTTCTACTATTGTTACCTAGAACCCTTTGTTCTACTATTATTGCAGTTTATTCTAGAACCATTTTGGTACTATGGTTGAGGGCCTATTAGAACCCTTTATTCTATAATTTTTACAGTTTATTCTAGAACCATCTTGGTGCTATGGTTGAGAACCTATTAGAACCATTTATTCTAATTTTATTACAGTTTTCCCTAGAACTATTTTGGTGCTATAGTTGTGAACCTATTAGAACCCTTTATTCTACAATGTTTACAGTTTATTCTTGAACCATCTTGGTGCTATGGTGCTATGCTGTACTGGGTTAGAATTTTTTTAACTGGCTCTATATAGCACCAAAATGGTTCTACTATTGTTACCTAGAACCCTTTGTTCTACTGTTATTGCAGTGTATTTTCGAACCATTTTGGTGCTATGGCTGAGAACCTATTAGAACCCTTTGTTCTACTATTGTTACAATTTATCCTAGAACCTTTTTGGTGCTATGCTTGAGAATCCATTAGAACCAAACAAACAAATCACGTTCAGATCTTAAATGAGTCAACATGTTTTATGACTTTGTATGAGTTACTATGAGCTTTAAGAAATATCACCACTAAAATAATCAAATATCACCAATAAATCACCACTTTAGACTAAAACGTTCTAGATCAGCACTTCTTACTCGTAGTCAGTTGTGTAGATGATGGAGTGAAGTCTGATTAAGTCTGTGAGACCTTAATTAAGTTTGGTTTGACTGAGTTGACAGAAGTTTTAGTGATGTATTTAGCCTGAAACAAACAGGTGAACTTAGGAAGCAAAATTTGAACTCCAAACATGTCTTGACTGATTGACCACATTTTGGAAAATTGTCTAAATATTATTTTTGAGTGAACCACTCCTTTAAGTCCAAGAGTGACACTGAAGTGTTTAAAAATTACAGTAGCTCTGATTGGTCTGATCCAGTTGTACCAGTGCAACATACACTAACACACCACCACCACTTCAGTGTCACTGCAGTGCTGAGAATGGTCCACCACAAGTAACACCACTGGACAATGGACAATGAATGTAGACACAAAAAGGTGGTTAATGTATAGCATATATATTGTACTGTGTGATTAGTGTTGGTATCACTTTGCGGTACACTAAGCCAATAATCGCCCCTTCTGAAGCCCTCAACCTCTGTGAAAGCATAGGGTGGTCACAGACTAATCCTTCACATGGCGGTCTACTTGGTGGCTGGCCGTTTTACTGGCTAACCTCTATGACCGCTGATTTTTTATGGCTACATAAAAGCATCAACAGTCATGGCTCAGTATTAAGATCTGTTCTTTTAAATAAGTGCATTTGTGTCAATAACCTGCTTCAGAAATGTAAATTCTTGACATTAGAATCTATAATTAATGCTTTAGAAATGTTGTGCAGATTGTTCCACCTAGATGAGCAGTTACTATGGGGCTTGGGAAGATATGCAATGATGAGTCCACAGACTATGGAAAGTTCAGAGGCCCCAGGTGGGGCTCTTGGGGCCACTCTGGAGTTTTATGGGATTGTGAAATATGGTGGTGACTCATAGCCACTCATGATGATGTAGCAGGGTCAACTGTGATGGTGCCCTGTACTCAGCACTCTTATGAATCGCACTTTCAGATCAATGGCTTTAAAGTCTTTGATGTGCTGTTGGAATGCCTGTGCAAACATTATTAGTATGCTGCTATCATAATCTCTAAAGGGCCCAATCATTCACTGCTTACATTGTTCTTGTATTTTTTTTTCTCTGAGGCTTATATAGGTCTATGTCTCATTCTTGTTCACATTTTCTAACCTCACTTTATGCATTGAATAGGTTAAATTTTGTTACTGTGTCTTTAAGACTTATGTAAAAGGTCATTGTTCTGATTGGCTACAATGTTTTGTCCCTTATTCAAAACATAGTTCAGGCTGAAACGCACAAAATATGGCTAAACTGAAGATGAACTAAAAAGTGGATATACAAAGTACGTAATTGTTTTGTAACACCTAATATAATTACAATTCTGCCTAAATCAGCCAACGCCCCCACTTTATACAGTCAAAACCTTGCCCAATACAATCAAATCCTGTCCAATGCAAGCAATTCTTTAATACAACTAAAATCCCACCCACTACAACCAAAAATCCATCCATCCATCAATCACCCGCTTAATCCTTATCAGGATTGTGGTTAGTCCCCTACACCCTCACTGGGTGCAGGGCAGGGCACAAAAAATCCCAATACAACCAAAATCCCACACAATACAACCAAACGTCCCAATTCAATGAAACCCTTCCCAATACAATTGATTTCTCAGTACAACCAAAATTCCTCCCAGTACAAACCAAAGTACTGTCCAATACAACCAAAATCTCACCCAATATAACAAAAATCCCAACCAGTACAATTAAAACCCCACCCAATACAACCAAACCTCCCAGTACAACCAAAATGCTGTCCAATACAATAAAAATCTCTCACACTATAACCAAAATCTCAAAAAATAAAGCCCAAACCCTGACAAATACAACCAAAATCTCATCCAGTATAACCAAAATCCCAACCAATACAGCCAAAGCCCTGCCCAATACAACCAAATCATGCTCAATTTTGTCAAAATCCCACTCATCATAAGTAATGCAACCCATCTTATAGGACATTTGGTTGGTCTCTGGATGAAATGAAATGCTTTTTAGCCATTTTGGATATAAACTGCTATGCAGAATAAACAACACAAGGTGTATACAAGAAGTGTTAGCAGAAATTGCATCTGTGATATTCAAATTATACTGAACATGCTCAGAAATGACATACTTTTGTCCAACACCTTCTAATCTAAAGTTGTCCACAGAGCTTGGCTACATGGGAGACAGAGAATAAGATGTCCTGCAAGCAGACTCTATTGGATGGAAATGGCCCGAAGACATTCTGGAGTCGAGAGCTGAGGGGGGATGAGCTGATCCTGGTGAGCAAACTTTCATTTACATTTACAACATTTGGCAGATGATTTTATCCAGAACGACGTACAAAAGTGTTTTGTTTCCATTAAGAGAATCATCTCAGCTAGTACAGACAGGTTAGAGTTGATGCTAATTGATGGTAGTCTTCCATGTGTCTTGAATGATGGTGGGTCAAGCCAAGCTGTAATGGAAGCTTGAAGCATTCGAGGTGCGACTCGATTCTTGAGCACTGTCACTAGGTAGAGAAGGGCTGGTCCATTTCTTGCTTTGTAGGCGAGCATCAGGGTTTTGAATCTAATGCGAGCATCTACAGAAAGCCAGTGAAACAAACGCAGCAGTGGTGTGACGTTGGACAACTTGGTTTGATTGAAGACCAGCCGAGAAGCTGCTTTTTGGATCAGCTGCAGGGGCCTGATGGCTTGCATAAGAAGACCAGCCAGGGGCAAGTTGCAGCAGATTGCGATGATGAAAGACTGGACAAGTACCTGGGCGGCATCCTGAGTTAGAAAAGGTCGGATCCGTCAAATGTTGTAGAGGAGGAACATGCACGACCGAGCCAATTTTTTTAGAAAACGATAACTGCTCATGTAGAATCACAAGGCTTCTTCTTGAGACGGGACGCCGATGGAGGTCTCAAACAGGACAGGAAGTTCAAGATGCAGGAATGAATAGAAGCTCAGTCTTGCTAGGCTTGAATTTCAGGTGGTGGGTTGTCATCTATTAGCATAACTAGCATTCACAATCAGAGAATCAATACATTATCAATACATGCATACAATACATTACCATGACCAGGCAGATACTGAGCTTCTTCTTAGTATATCAAATTTGATATAACTGAGGGAAAATGTTTGGGCGCCCCAGTTAAATTGCATGTTTTACTGAAGTAAAAATAAGTTAGCATGTCATCCTGTACAGCAACAACCATCGGCATATTTTGATGAATAGTTATATATTTAGCTAATTTGACACTTTGAGAAAAAAAATACTTAAAATGTGACTTATGCAAAAATTACTGCAAGTTTTATATTGTGAAATGAAATTGGGCACAAAAAGGGCACATTTATGTAGGGTAAAGTTCCCAAATTTTTGTACATGCTTGTACAAAGATTAGATTAATGCCTGTGTATAACACAGCTCATTCAGTACAATCCCCCAGTCATTCTCTTAGTCATTCCTCATTTGGGTCTGATTTTCAGGGCAGACTAGTCTACACACCTTGCTCAGACATAAGGTTGTGGTTAAGGCACATTCCATGCAGCTCTGTGTGTTTGCCTCCATCAGAAACACTTCTCTTTTTGAATGAATTGTGAGAATGCGGCATCTGGCTCGTTTGGTTTTATAGACCAGATGGACAACAGTAAATGGGACTAATAACCTAGAGGAGAGCTTTACTGGAGAGGAGGATTTCCTCTTTACAGCCTTTGCAGTCCCTCCGGGACATCAAATGTTCCTCTCTCTTTCAGTCAAGTATCTGTGATCTACATAACAGGTTTTTTTTAGTAGGCTCACTTACTTGTGCAAAAATACTGCATGTTTATGCTAAATGTAATCTACCTGTTCATTTTTGAATGACGCACAATTACAGCCAATCAGAACAGAGATCATTTACATAAACAAATATTAAAGGCACAGTAACAAAGCAGTCATTTTTATTTGGCATAATGGGAAGTTGTAAAATTGTCATATAGACACAAGTTCTTTGTAAAAAAATACAAAAACATTATACATTTTGGTGTATTTTTTTATTATTATTATTATTATTTATTTATTTATTTATCCCCCCCACTGATTGTAAAGCGTCCTTTGGTCTGTGAAAGGCGCTATATAAGTGTAAAGTATTATTATTATTATTATTATTATTATTACATGGGGGGATAGAAGAAAAATTTAAGATTTGTGCTTTTTAATACAATGATGGTAAACAAACAGAATAATTGCAAGCAGTGCACAAGAAAAAAAAAATCAAATTGAAATTTGCAGGGACTAGGATTTGAACTGGTGCCACGGCAATGGAAACCGCTACCTGCTGCACCACTGAGGCTCTTGAGCAGGGGTGCACACACTTTTTCAGCCTGCGAGCTACTTATCTAATGACTAAGTCAAAATGATCTACCTAATATAAAAATGCAAGACATATATTTATTTATAAATATACTGACAATGTATGTGTACAGTGTATGTTGGTGTACCTTGAATAACTACATGAACCCATATTACACAACACAACTGTGTACATGTTTTGTCATTAGCCTACTTTACTCTGATGACTTGCACTGGATGGAATCAGTCAGGGATGCATAGTCTGGGCAGTAGTTTCTGATAACCAGACTCAAACAAACCTCCAAATGATCATCAGTCATAGTGGAACCATACTTGGACTTAATGATCTTCATGTGTGAAAAGGTTGACTCACATAAGTGGAGCTAGCTAGTGTTTTGCAGCACTTAAGCAGAAATTCTGAATTATTTTGACAATAGTTAAACTTAGAGGCATGTAAATGGTGGCTTATTTCAGACTGGTAGACACACAGACACAGACTCAAATGTTAATGTTTTAATATAAAACCTCTGATATTAAAATACGTCTAGCTGATGTGACACAGACACAACAAACGCTCAACATGATAGCTTACAGGGGCAGGTGAACACGTACTGTTCAGACAGACGCTGTGTGATGGAGTAATAGCGGGGACGGCCAATCACACGTTAGCAAGAAACCTACCTTTGTGATCGACCGGTAGATCGCGATCGATGTATTGTGCACCCCCGCTCTGGAGCTTAAGACAAACCTAAATACAACTAAACTAGAGGGGAGAGGTTCACTAAGCCACAATCAAAAACACACACAGCTTGACTGCACCAGGGAATAAGGGTCAGAAACATCAGAGGATTAAACGGAGGAAAGGCCAAACTGATTGTTTAAAATAGGCAGGGCCAGAAACCTTGAAAAAATGGCTACCAGTTACCGGCAGAGTCTGACCTGCACAGGCAACGCCAATGACTCGGAGCCAAGCACACAACACAAAGCCCTTAAACGAGTGTGTCACAACTGCAGGCAGAATCAGCTGATGACCAGAGCTAGAGAATCAGAAAAGAGTGAATCAGGAAAGGAGCCACACAGCAGGATTGGACCCTTACAAACTGTTAGAACATTACTGTTTCCAATGAAAAGACAGTAAATCAGTGAACAGCACTCAACGACTGATGATCTCATCACATTGCAAAGTGAAATCCTTCCTTTGCCAATATTATGACTCCTTGATAAGACGTGTCTTGACCTGCTGCAGGAAGAACAGCGGATACTATACCAGTCAGCCGTCGACTGTCATGATATATTGGATCTCAGCCTTGGGTCAGCGGTGTCAAACTGTGACGACATCAAAGCAGTTCTGAGCTGATGTGGAAAGGAAGGTTCCAATGGCATGATGGATAAGCACATGTTCTCTTATCTTTTCATCAGGAGGAAATTTACTGTTGCTTGCAGAACCGTTATGTCAAAAGTATTTGACAGATGGCAAGGCTAAATTTTTTTATCTGTTGCATCGGGAGCTTCCATTGGATGCACAGCAGGTCTTACTGATCAGAATCAAGAAGCACTTTAAACGTTGTGATCATTGAAGACATAGAACAAATGTTTTCTTGCTGCTGGTACATAAAATAGTGCAAATAAAAAAGAACCAACAAGGAAATGCGTACAGACAGTGGCCACCTTATTCAATAACAGTGTTTAAATGAAGATATGACTCCTATTTTGAGTGAATACACACACACAATAGGGGCTAGTGAACACACACATACCCGGAGCTATAGGGGCTTTGGTACTGCGGTACTGCTGCACCTGGGGAGCAGTAGGGGGTTAGGTGTCTTCCTCAAAGGCCCTTCATCCAGGGATGTTTTTCTGCTGGTTCATTGGAGTGAAGCACAGACCTTTTGGTCCCAAAAATGCTTTTGTATCCTTTAGACCACAACTGCGAGTTCACACTTGAAAAAACATTATATAACATCAGAACCGATAAAAACATGATACAGTAAAAAGTAAGATATCTTGAGTAAAATCATTGATATGTTGGTTAAAAGAATCCAGTTTAAACCAGTAAGACTTGTTTCTGTTGGATTACATTATCATCACAATACATTACAATAATATTTGTGAAAATTTGTGCACTATACAGCGATTAGCAGTGACCAAAATTGTCTGGTAACACTTTCTATGAAGCCACATTTATAAGTAACTATAACTGTGTTTATAACTCTTTATAACTTGGTAATAATGCTTTGTAAGCATACTTATAAACTCTAATAATGCATCACAAGGCTCTATTTATATATAACTTAGGGTTTGATGACTTATAAACATGTTATAATATATTCATATTATATGAATTAACATGTTATACAGTGGCACAAGCATCCCTACTAACGAGTATTCCAGGTAACGAATTGAGATCTCGGAATGTTTTTGTTCCAAGTAACAAGTAAAATTCCAAGTAACGAGTAGCGTAAATTAGTTCAAGTATGCCAACCGCTAGGGGCGCGGCGGTCGTAGCATCCCATAGATGCTACCGTAGAAGAAGAGGTCAGTCATTACCTTTGACCGAAAGTGAAAGTGCTAGTGAAAGTGACACAAAGACAGCAAAAGGTAGTGAAC
>BRDA01086529.1:0-12802 GCA_036984385.1 Crenuchus spilurus
GGAGAGGGGAGAGAGATGGAGAGAGAGAGACACAGACAGGGACAGAGAGAGAGATGGAGAGACAGACAGAGAGAGAGATGGGGGAGAGATGGAGAGAGAGAGAGAGACAGACAGGGACAGAGAGAGAGATGGAGAGACAGACAGAGAGAGAGATGGGGGAGAGATGGAGAGAGAGAGAGAGACAGACAGGGACAGACAGGGACAGAGAGAGAGAGACAGACAGAGACAGACGGAGAGAGAGAGAGAGAGATGGAGAGACAGAGAGAGAGAGAGACAGACTGAGAGAGAGAGAGAATTAGTTCAGGAGACATGGCAAACACATTTATTTTGTGACGGTGACCTTTTGGGCAGGTGTGGGTGTGTGTATGCTGCCAAGCCTCCCTCTCTGAAGAACTGCAGAACTCATGTATCAACCTTGTCTTTTGCTAAAACGATTGATGACTTCCTCTGCTTGTGCTCTCGCTCTCTCTCTCCTGCACTCTCTCACACACCCTCGAGTTTTCTGCAGCTGCTCCAGACTTCTCATATGAGGCGTCTGTGATCATGAGATGTGATCATCTCAGTCACTGTCTAAATGAGCACAAACACACTTAAACTCCCGTATTTTCCCCTGAAGTCCAATCCTCATTTTTAGTTGGATTTTATTTTTATTAGGATTTTTTACTCCCAAAAGTCAAAATTCGCTTCATATAACAACTTTCCAACCTCTTGTTATCCCTTAATACTGAATTATACTTTTGCAAAAAGTGAACAAAGAGGAAAATTCTTTTTTACAATTCTCTCTCTCTCTCTCTCTAAGAATGTACTCAGTCCATGTCTTTGCTTTATTTGGAAGATCTGTGCTAGCTCTTATTTGGGTTAAGTTACTCATCCCATCCCCACTGCTTCCAGATTCATTAGACACACAGCTCTGCACATTCACACAAAGCATAGCTGATATTTTGGAGATGTGCACACTGATGCCTCTGTGGGCATCTGGGTGGTACGCTTACCCACACACAACTCATTCACAGTACTGATATGTTCACACACATTTGCCAAAAGTAGAACTCATCCTTTAGAAGTAATCAGGCTGTTTTTGATGCTGCACCTTTAAGAACGATATATGTAAATGAGCACTTTCTGATTGGCTTCTCTGAACAGCACCTAGTAAACACCCCTTATAACTTCAGTGTGAGTGGGGCAGAATAGTTGGATATATGACAGTGACAGAACACAAATTCCGGCTGTCTTGCAGCTTCATTTCCATAACGAGACTAGACAGACTGGGGAGTTCATGGTGCGCTTGTAAATTTTCACACCAACTAACCAAAACATTAAAACTAATTACTAATATGCTGCTGAGGCAAGTCATCTAAAGGTAACCTTGTATTGGGCACCAAGGTGTTATCAGCAGACCCTTTAAGTCCTGTATATTGTGAGGTGGTACTCCCTCAGACTGCATCTGCTGTTCCAGCACATCCCACAGATGCTGAATTGGGCTGAAATCTGAGGAAATTGTTGAAATGCATTGATTACTGGTGACCAAGAGCATCCCAATAGCCTTCCCATTACAGAGATGCTTCAAACCACTTGTCTGACCATAATCATTTGGCCCTTGTCAAAGCCTCTCCGGTGCTCATGCTTGGCCAGTTCTCTGACATTCAACAAGAACCAACTGTTTTTATATCCCCTACCTTGTTTTGTCCTCTTATCAGTCACCTTGCATGTTTAAGGTGGCAGTAACTACAGGCTCCTGCAGATGGCGCTGCACAAAGATGACCAGACTATTAATACCTGTGAGGTGTGTGATGGGATTCATATATTAAGAAGGGTGGTATAGTGCAGTGAATGTCTCATTAGATGTGTGCAGATGTTAATGATTGGCAAAAGGAGTGATTGCATTTGAGTGCCAAAGGCCATAGCACGAAGGAAGTAGCTAAATTTGCAGGTGTATTGAAGCATACAGTCATACAGATCTACCAGCAGTGGCAAAAATCCCAGTCTACAGGAAATTTTATTCCGAATTGTGGCTGACGGAGCACAAGGCTGAAAGACCCTTTTGTGCAACTCTGGTCCAATGGTTGTGATCCATTTTCTACACGTGGAATGAGACATTCAATGTGCTTCATCACTCGTCTTATCTAAAACAAAAATGACACATTTTATGTCCAGGAAATGTATAAAGTTACCATTTTGTACATACAGTGCCTTGCAAAAGTATTTTGTTTTTACCTATTTTGTTACATTACACCTTGTATTTAAATGTTTTCTTAATCTGAATTGTATGTGATGTATCTGCACAAAATATTCTAAGTTGGTGAAGTGAGATGAGAAAAATATATATTTAAAAAAAAAACTTGATGAAAATTGACAAGTGCATATGTATTCACCCCCTTTTTTATGAAGCCCCTAAAACATTCTGGTGCAACCAGTTACCTTCAAAAGTCACATGTGCTCAGTGAAATTAATTCCACCTGTGTGCCATCTAAGTGTCACATGATCTGTCAAGCAAGAGGCACCACTAACCAAACAACACTATGAAGACCAAGGAGATCTCCAAACAAGTCAGAGACAAAGTTGTTAAGAAGTACAAGTCAGGGTTAGGTTATAAAAAAAAATACTAAAATCTCTGATCTTCCAGAGCTCCATCAAATCCATTATCATCAAATGGAAAAAGGTACCACAACAAACCTGCCAAGAGAGGGCCGCCCACCAAAACTCTCAGACCTGGCAAAAATGGCATTAATCAGAGAGGCAGCACAGAATCCAAAGCTAAAACTGAAGTAGCTGCAGAGCTCCCAAGCAAAGGCTGGAGTATCTTTCCATACAACCACAATAAACTGGACATTCCATACAGCTGGACTTTATGGAAGAGTGGCAAGAAAAAAGCCTTTGCTGATGGACAAAAATCAGAAGGCTCATTTTGAGTTTGCCAAAAGGCATGAGGAAGACTCCCCAAATGTATGAAGGAACATGCTCTAGTCAGATGAGACCAAAAAAGACTCCCAGTGCCAAGACATGGCAAGCTCATAGAGACGTATCCTAAGTGAATTGCAGTTGTAATTGCTGCAGAAGGTATCTTTACTAAGTACTTACATTTGGGTGATGAATGAAGTTTCTGTTATTTTGTCCTATTTGTTGTTTGCTTCACAATAAAAGAAAAACAAATGTTCAAAGTTGTAGACATGTTCTGTAAATGTAATGATTCAAACCCTCAAATAAACCATTTAAGTTCAAGGTTGTGATGTAGCAAAATATGAAAAATGCCAAGGAGGTGAATACTTTCGCAAGGCACTATATGGCTTTTATAGGACCGTGACAATATCCAAAAATCTAGACAATTTTGGTTTCTATGCTGTGGGCCCTTTAAATTCAAAGCACTGACTGAATATATAATGTAATTTAGTGCGAAAAGGCAAATATGCAGCCACTCACATCACCATACAAGCAGTTGTCCAGACTGAACATGACCAGAACAGAATGTGACCTTTTACTTTGGCTATTTTTAGGCTTGTGTGGTTTTGTCATTGTGAAATAACAACTGTAGCTTGTTGGTTGCACCGTGCCTGGTTGTGCCCGACGTCTTTACCTTCCAAACTGCTCTCTCCAATCTTCAGCATGGTTTACGCATGCAGACTGTAAACACAGAAAACAAGGTCAGCCGTAAAGAATTAATAACATTTACATGCTAATTTACATTTAGTCAGTCTCCAGTGTCATGTACATTTCCTCTGCATTAGCAACCGATAATGAGCCGAAACCCTGCAAGTTTATAATCACATCACAAGCTTAACTGCTCATAACTTTCCATATGAGATGGTGCAATTAATATGTAACTACGTTTCTTGCTAAAATAACTGGTTAAAAGTGTTTTTTCCTCAATAATTGTAAATGCTTTTATTTTTTTTTTTGCAGATCACATGGACACACAAAAGTACCCTGAAGTACCTTCCTTAAAGATAGGTTGTATACATGTTTGAACATCCTTAGTTTTATAAATCAGCTTAAATGAGTAATTTGGCTGTTTTTGATACTGTGCCTTTAAAAAGTATATGTAAATGAGCTGTTTCTGATTGGCTACTTGATATTCCACCTTGTTCAAAACACAGTTCAGTGTGAAACACTCTTTATAACTTCAGTGTGCATGAGTGGGGCAGAATAGGCAGTTATATGTGATTGTTTTATGTTTTGTGATCTCAAAAACAACTCAATGAACAAATCCTGTTTTGCAGCTTGATTTTTAGAAATTGATTACACAGACGGGGGAGGAGTGCATGGTGTGTTTTTAAAATTTAACTGCAGTTAATGAGCCAAGACATTAAGACCATTCAGCCAATATGATTGATATGCTGTCGTTCCACCTTAAATTTTGATATTCTGAAGTTCATTGTTTATAATTTAATTAAAAAATCTAAATATTTTATATTCAATACATGTAAAGTGACATTTTTTTGTTGTTTTTGGCTTATAGCTCAGAAATACAGCATCTCAATTTCATATTTCATTCGGAGTTCTAAATTATTATTCAGACAGTCTCAACATTTAAACAAAAATAGTTTGAAGTATGTCACTTTATGTGTAAAATAGGACGGTTTACATTTTTTATTTAATGATCTCTTTCACATTCTAATTTTTGGACATGCACCACTACATGACCTCTGAACAGGCCCTGTGGCACCTGGCACTGGACATTCAGAGTACATTCTTTAAGTCGAGTCATTTGTAAATTGTAATTTGTAAAAGTTTCTTAGAGGAACCGGGTCCTCTAAAGCACAGATGGTTCCTAAAAGAACTTCAATAAGGAACTATAGTGGAACCTTCGTTTTTAGAGTGCATTATAAAGGAATCCATGTTCCACAGTTTAGAAGATGCAAATCTTCTGCAGTTTGTTAGAGGGGAATTCATGCAGCACACACAGACACACACAGAATGAAATCCCAGCCTGCCTCCAGCCTTCACTTTGCATTTTGAGCGAGACTAAAGATTAAAGCCCCTCTCAATACAAAACCCAACAGCGGCACTGCCAATTACACCCTCAGACCTACAGGAGAGAGGGAGGGAGAGAGAGAGAGACAGGGAGAGATATATTCAGGTAAAAGAAATAACAGGAAGACAGCAAGATGAGAGAAAGGTGAAATGAGGAGAAGAGGAGAATATTGTTATGATGTGATGAATCCATATAGACAGAGACATGAAAAGAAAGACAGACAGACAGACAAAGCTCTGCCTTGCTGTGGGATGGAGCTCTTTCATTCTGTTGGTGATGTGCTCTGTGGTTTGGGTTTGGAGTTAAACCACTTATATGGACTCTTATGTTCAGTGTGGGGCCCCAGAGCCTCGTCATGACTTTTTCCCATTTTACGGAAACTGCAGTAACTCTATACTGATAGTGCTGCACACACCCCAGTGTTTCCCATTAATTACTGAGACTGTGGTGGCCCACCTTAGTCTTGTTTGTCCTGCCACTGTTTCATAACAAACCAAAAATCTCTGTACATTTCTCATAATAACAATGTTTTGCTCGGTTACTCAGCAAAGCATTATCCTCCATCCCTTTGCACAGCACACACATGCACACCCACACGGAGGAGATGCTGAAGAAGACGGTGTCTGCAGCAGATATTCAGTAATCCCAACACAAGCTATCAAAGAGAGACTGAAACAGAGGTCAATAAAGACATCGCTGATAAATACTGTTAATTTAGCTTAAAGAGAGTTAAGGTACGACTATTCTCGCTCAGAAAAAGGCAGATAAGTTGACAGGAGCTCATCAGGTAGCATATTTTTGTCCTATAACTCTCTCCAGAGTGTAAACACAAAACGTTCTCCAGGTGTGTAAATGGCGCTCTTTATTTTCCTCCGAAAACATTGGCTGACTACACATGCATTGGAGGCATGTGCGAGTCTTCACTCTCATAGAGTCCCAGTGAATGGGTGGGTTGATTGGCTACTACATTGGGGGGAAATAGGGTTAAATAACAATAATAATAACAATAATAAATAATAATAAATACATAATAATAATAACAATAACAATAATAATAATAAATAACAATAACAATAATAATAATAATAAATAACAATAATAATAATAAATAACAATAATAATAACAATAATAATAATAAATAACAATAATAATAATAAATAACAATAATAATAATAATAATAATAAATAACAATAATAATAATAACAATAACAATACATAATAATAAAAATAATTAATAATAAAAACAATAAAAAATAGATGATGGTAAATTAATATTCAAACAATATCAACATTACAATAAAAAAATGCTTAAAATAGGATACTTATGTAACCTTATTTGTGTAATGAACATTTTCACAATATACTAATTTTTGGAGATGCACTAGCTTAATTTTAAGTCCAACTCACCACTATTACAATTGGAATTCTAAAGGTCAGTGTCATTCCAATATAACATATATTAGTCTTATCAATGTACTAGCTTTAATCACAGCACCTGTTCTACAGGTGAGATTCAGGGGTCACTGGATATTGCTTTATGATACATAGTGTAAGTAAGTAGCCCTTGCTGACCTCCTGAGAACACTCATTACTGCTGCTTTTCTGTGTACTCTTCTAGGCCAAGTGTGAGTATTGATAACAGTCTGGGCAGGTTTATAAAGTCATTTTCAATTTTTTTTTTACTTCATAAGTACATTGTCATTTATATATGTCCAGTGGTATCACTGACATAACGGATATATCTGGACATACATACCATATAGTGATACAAATCAAATGGCCATTTCTCAGTTTGTGTACTGATGGGTTAAATTTGCATCTTGATTCTGACTGTTCAGATTTCAGGACATTGTGGATGTTGCCTCCGGTCATTAAGTAGTTGTGACTTTCTTATTCCATTTACAGTACATAGAAGAAACTGTAATTTGCCAATTAGCTCATTATAATTAGGCAAGGTAAGTTAATTTATATAGCACCTTCAGTAACACTTTATAATAACTTTCATTAATAGCTCATTAACTAATGATTAATAACTGAACAAATCATTAGTTCATGAAAATTAAATTAAATTATTTACTAATGATTTGCTAACATTTGCAAAAATGAATACAATCATTAGTAACTACATGAACTGTCATTTATAAACATTTGTTCATGTTCATCGCCAGGCCTGATGGAGAACTAGTGTGAACACAGGGTTAAAGCCAACATTTGAGCAGCTTCAGCTTCTGGTTTGCGCCTGAAGATTTTTACAGCTACGTTACAAAGGACAGAACAATCTTTACAGGTGCGGGAAATATGGTCTATAAATAGTCACAGATATGGCAGATTAAATTCACTGAGATAATTACGTTACATTGATGATAAACTAATCCTGAACACTTCTTATGACTGATTCTACACACCTCCACACTACATATTTCTGCAGGTGTCCAACGTCGGTTCAATTGATGTGATCGTTAATTAGTTAATTAGGGAGGAGATTAGTAAATTATTTATTTTTTATATTTCATACAGTTTGCACCAGGAACGTAATGACCTGTAGAGCAATTTCTTCATGTAATATCTTCCTAGTATTGCTTCTTATGCAATATTGCACCCATGACTTATGGGTAGCTACGATAACTTAATATACTTCAACCATTAGCCTAGATTACAGCACCAACTTGCAGCGTGAGGAGACCATTCATTTTTCTGTGCTTGGGCACATAATATCCTAGTTACGTCACTGTTATGAACTCTGTTTTTAGATGCCGTGGAAAATCCAGGCTAAACAAATAATTAAGTAACTCGCAAAAAAACAAGATGAGGCCGAAGTTGACGAGAGAAGTTTATAATAGTGGAAAAGGGTGAAATAAAGACATGAACTCCTGCCTTTATCCCTTCTGCTTTAACCTTTCTATGCTAAGTGTGATTACATCGTAACTATCAAAGAGCGTTGCGCTTAAAACACTTCCGAGATGCAAGAAAGCAAG
This sequence comes from Crenuchus spilurus, assembly GCA_036984385.1. Lineage (NCBI taxonomy): Eukaryota > Metazoa > Chordata > Actinopteri > Characiformes > Crenuchidae > Crenuchus > Crenuchus spilurus. The sequence continues at coordinate 7,947 of BRDA01086529.1, forward strand.
GGAGATGAGCGAAGAGATGAAAAGCAAGGGAGATTAAATGAGTGTACTTCCACTGGCTTTCAAGCATCTGCTTAGGTACAGGCTCATTACAGAGTTTGAAAGCAGCATGTGTGCATATGTGTGGGTGTGTTAGTTAAGCTAGGAAAGCACAAATGGGCAGCGTTCAGGGTTTTCACTCATAACTTTCCATTAAAATTGTAATTTTCCTGACAAAAACCTCTGAGCACAAAGCTGTAAATGTTTAATACATACATGAATTATTTGAAAATATGTCAAAACATCCTAAACAGAGAACAAACTTCAAAAATTTGTAATGCGTACCTACTGTTTACACTAAAACTGTGGTCATAGTTAATGAGTGACTATGCAGCAATTAAGCAATAATGAATGGACAGTGTTGCATTAACTGTTTAATCACTCCTATCAACTACTAGGACATTCTCATTAAATACTCAGTATGTTATCAAAGCCTGATTCACACTACAGGATTTTAAAAAATCTTAAACGATGTTGAAACTGTGAGACACCCCACACATTTTTCTGTCCTTGATTGTTGTTAGTCATGAAAGTCCCCATGTTAGACTATCTACCCTGAATTGAAACACCACACACTTTAAGAGTAACACATCCAACCAACGGCTCCGAGTCTCAAAGCCTCGTGGGAATTCGATGAAATCAAACATGGCGACTGACAGCGAAACCACTGCAATGCTAGTTGTGAGTGTGTTCTACTCAGAAATAAATCCAAAAAGAAAAGAATGTGGATGAAACTATAACAGTATGCACAAGGGTGTTTTTGGCCCTCATGAAGGACTGCCAGGCAGCGCTTCCTACGAGGTAGCGCCAGTGCCACCCCGTCCACGGACTCTACACCCAATCACAATCAAGATAAACAATTCTACCCCGATATGGTATATATGGTATGGATTTGGCCTTTTATCAATGTGTTATACCTCAACAACTTTAATAACTGCATTAACTAGCCAGCTAGAACATGCTAACATTGCTTATTTCTTTTTCTTAAAACAAAGTCTTGAAAATGCACACAAATGGTCAATTAATGACATCAAAACTCAAGGATGATGAAAAATGTAGTAAATAATGTGACTGTCCACTACATACCTCTGGTTAACCATTCAGTAAACCTTTAAGGATGGTAGTATATGATACAGTTCCTGTAAGACCTCATGTAGTACTGAATATTGTTTGTTAGATAGTATTTCTGCTGATATTGTCATGTCTGATTGGTTAGAATAATTCATTGCGTAGAATTGTTTATCTCGATTGGCTGTAGAGTCCGTGGGCGGGACGGTAGTGGCAGTCCTTCATGAGGGCCAAAAACACCCTTGTGCTAACAGTACACACTATAAAGACATTCATGGCTTTAACATTTCACTTACACACAGATACCTTCAGCTCAGCTTTCATTGTTTAACAATGACGTGTCCTAATAAAGACTAATAATTAGAACTATTAAGTACAGGTTTTATATTTATGATCTACAATCAGAGCACCTCCGATTGCACTTGGAGCAAAATTGGAGGGGTAAAGACTGGATTACTGACACCCCACATTACAGGATAATCTGAAGATAATCAGTTATGATAATCCTTAAATCAGGAGCCCTATTACGATTGTCAGGAGCACATCAACCTCAAAATCGGCTCAGTTATCCTGTTGTGTGACGAGTCTTAAGGTAGTTCATTATTAATTAAAGAGTAAAGAGGTACAGCATCTACAGAACCAAGTCTGACTTCATGATAACTACTCATTACTTATAACACTTTAACGAACGTCTAAGTTTACTGCATTTATTTCTAATAAAGTAGTTTACTCCGATTCTCATTTTGACAACTAAATAGAAATGTGCAAATTACAATTATAATAATTTGGAAATGTTACGCAATTCAGGGAGCTTCTGGTGGCAATATGGAGAGTAGGATGCTACCATCTGCTATTATTTTCAAATTTATTATATATCAAATTTCAACACCCTCCAGCCACATATCAATCAAGACTCACTTCTTTTGATGAAACTGACTACAATGTACAGGAAATCCATCCATCTTCTTAACTGCTTAATCCTGGTCAGGGTCACGGTGAGTCCCCCTACCCCTGCACTTGGGCAGGGCATTACACTAATTTAACTGTGAGCAGGAAAGGGCACCAATCCATCGCTGGGCATACACATTCACACCAGGCCAATTTAGAGTAATCAATTCACCTGAATATGTGTTTAGACTGTGGGAGGAAACCCAAAAGACAAAGGGGAAAACATGGAAACTCCACCCAGATGGAGAATCGAAAAATGCCAGCGCACCACATGACACTACCTTCATCATGCTTCACAGAAAAGCTTATGTTTAGGAGCATAATCACATTTTGGCATGACATCATTGTGGTGGTAGTTAATCAGTGTTAATTTTGATTTAGTTTTAGTCTTAGTCTTCTGACTAAAATGTATATTAGTTTTAGTCACATTTTAGTCATTTAGTTATTGTTAGTTTTAGTCTAGTTTTAGTCAATTAAATGTTTAAAATATTTAATATAATTTTAGTTGTATTTTTAATTATACTGTTTCAAATTATAGATATTTTAGACTGCTTACTGTTATTTTAATAAAACAATAGTCTTTAATTTTTGTTACATTTAATAACACAATGACATCAGATATTGTGGAAGAAAGCTGGCCCATTTTTCGCTTTCCAAAACATTTTGCGTTTATTTAACTTTTACGTGACAAAATGTAGTATGTGAATACAATTTGGTATCAAAGTGACTTAGAACAGGAGATTGTGGGAAGTGTTGGTGTCTGAGAACATAACGGGAAATATGGAGAGCAAGGGCTGATGGGAGTTGTAGTAGGGAGTTACGGATTGAGAGCTGAACCAATAGGGATAGCGAGGAGGAGGAGGGAGCAACATTGAGAGACAAAGAGAGAGAGAGAGGAGCAGATGAGGGAGCGAATGAGTGAGTGAGGAGAGAGATGCAGGCACACAGGATTGTGACATTCTTTTTGTCCTTCTGTGACATTTTTGTTTAGTTTTTATTCATTGACTTAAAGTTTTTAAATAGTTTTTATTTAGTACTCGTCTCGTTTTCGTTGTGAAAAAATCAGTGAATATTTTTCGTCATAATTATTGTTAATGAAATTAACACTATAGTTAATGTTGGTCTCTTAACTCCATAAAGAAATAAAAGAATTAGCCTTGCTCTTCAAATGCATCCATATATTTTGTACTTCAATTTGTCAATGAATGATAAAGACTTTTATATTATTGTGTCCCAAACTCGTTCACACACACTTACACAGATCTGTAACTCATCACAGTTATTCAGAAAACTGTGGTTCTTAAAATCATTTATACTTAAAACTTCTGGAATAAAGCAGACTGTTCAAGGCCGAGTAAGAGAGGAGTTGGTTCATCTTTATTCTAGAGAGGTTTGAATCGCTTCCTCGGAAGAAGCACGTCTCCCTCTGGAAGCATGACTGACACACGGTGACATACAGTTATAAAAAGTTGCTGCTCACATACACGGTTTCCCTTTAAGGTCATGCAGTAAGTCAGAGTTGTGTGTAATGTGAAGTAAACGTCACTTGTCTGTCTTAGATTGTTTTAAACCTCAAATGTTCTTACTGAGTGTCGATTATAAATTTAAGCTTTTCTGCTGTAGTGAATCATTTCTGGGTGGTTTGGTGGTTAGCACACTCGCCTTTCAGCACTGAGGTGTTGGGTTCGAGTCCCCATCTGGGTGGAGTTTCCATGTTCTCCCCGTCTGCATGGGTTTCCTCCCACAGTCCAAAAACATAGAGTTCATTAATTACTAAATTATCTGTACTAGGGGACGGATTGGCGCCCTGTCATGGGCTTATTTGGGATAATGCAATGCTCTGCGCCCAGTGAGGGGGTAGGGGACTAACCATGACCCTGGTAAGGATTAATTGGGTGGGATAATAGATGGATGGATGAATAATTTCCATTAAACTCCATCAAAGCTAATATATGGGAAGGAAATTAGAACATGTGGCAGATTGGGATCTATTATGCGAATTGTAAAAAGCTCCCTGATTTTCCCTGTCTGTAATAAACTTTCCAAAAATACATCAACATTCCACAGTCTATGAGTCATGGGAATCCTGAAGTGGGTAATGGATGTGTGAGAAAGGAGTGGTGTGTAATTGTGTGTGTTGGTCTGGTTTGGTGCCCGCGATGTGTGAAAAGGAGGCGGTAGCTGGAGTGGAACCTTACACTGAGTGGTCTTATTTGCTGAGGGATTGTGGGACACTGGAGGATTTAAGAGAGATTTTAAATCAAAGTGTGCCACTGCATTTTACACACAAATGAAAAAGTCATACTTAAACCTCTAGTCCATCTACACTGGTCAGTTTTTTTTTTTTACCTCTGCAATTACCTCACATTAATAATGATCACAAACGCACTGCAAATACAGAAAACACTTTCATCAAAATGACAACATGGGCACTACATTTAAAAAACACACTGCAGATTCACAAAACAAATACAAGTTCATAAACGAGCTGCAAATCCGTTCACAACACAACGTAAGTGTTTCCAGGGGACATTTAAAGGACGTGGGACCATGCCATATGTAAACAGAACCTCACAGACGTGCAGCGTCTCTAATGAGAAGCAAGTTTGGTTATATTTGTACATATATATTTAGGGCTTAGACAATGAAACTGAAACAGCTGGTTTTAGACCACAATAATTGATTAGTAGGTGTTGAGCCTCCTTTTGTGGCCAATACAGCATCAGTTCGTCTTGGGAATGACATATACAAGTCCTGCACAGTGGTCAGAGGGACTTTAAGCCATTCTTCTTGCAGGATAGTGG
>BRDA01086539.1:0-24301 GCA_036984385.1 Crenuchus spilurus
ACTCCCTTAGAGATAGGGTGAGAAGCTCGGTCACTCGGGAGGAGCTCGGAGTAGAACCACTGCTCCTCCACATCGAGAGGAGCCAGCTGAGGTGGTTCGGGCATCTGTTTCGGATGCCCCCTGGATATATATATATAAAAGCTTGTTTTGGCCTGTATTCCACTGCTGTTTAAACAGTGCCTCAATTTACATTTGTGTATTCAGTGTATACACAATTCATATATATGTAAGGCAAAGAAAAGCCTTTTAAATTGTACCAAAATACACTAAATTGTTTCCTAACACTCTTATTTGATTCATTAGTGCTAGTCTACAGCTGTTTATTTTTTTACATTTGGCTTATATAAGTGTTTGTTTGGCTCAGTGTTATTGACTTTGCCTGTGCAGGTCTGACTCTGCCGGTAAATGGCCCTGACTATTTTAAACAACTTTTAACATGTAGTTTCTGGTACTTTGTGGATTTACTTCTCTGAGATCAGAGGCTTTCCTACCTCAACTTTTTGTGTGTTGGTCAGCAGGGATCTGCTTAGCCCAGAACTTCCAGTAGGCTCCCCATAACGCCGGCTAACCATAGTGTGGTGGGCCATTTCCTTTCTGGCTTTCTTGAGTGTTTTTCAAGTCCACCCTTGATTACTCTTCACCTGTGGAGGGTGGAACCTCAGTCTCTTGTACGGCATTCATGATTCTTGAGGTCCACCTGTATTATATGGGGTGGGGCCTATTAACTGGTGCAAACCAACTGAGTTTCTTTAGAGAGGTTCTTCTGATGCCAACTGCTCTTGACTGGGTGAATCTTCCCCATAAGGTTTATATGACAACACTATGCTTTTTGTTCCCCATGGCATCACTTTAAATCTAAATAGTTCATTTTTCCCTGTGTACTTTCCTGCATTTGAGCACAACATGGTGGCTTTTGCCACTGTGTATTGTCTAAATGTGGCTTCAGTCCACACTTTCATCTGGATTGCTAGTTGCCACTTCAGCAATCGAGTCATTTTACAGAATCATTGAAAAAAAATTCCTCCCATGATCAGAATTTCTGTGCCATTAAATTCAGACGGGGCCCAAAATAATATTGTAAATATTGTAATTGTATTGTAGTCAACATTCCAGGTTGCACATTTGTGAACCCAATACTTTTTGGTAATCCGGAGTCATTATCTTTTTACACAGTGCTCTAGGTCTACGCAAGTGTTTTTATTGGCATATTCTACTCTTTGCATTTATTCCATTGTTATATAATATTTTTACAGGCAAAAAAACCCACTGCTGATACATTTTGAAACTTTTCTGCTTACTAAAGACTTTTGCACAGTACTTCACTTCAGCACATGTTCCGAGTTAGCTGTGTTTGGCCTGGTTCTTCTTCCACTTGGACAGCAGGTTGGTGGAAATGGATGTGGCCATCCCACACTGGGAGTGGATTTCTGGCCTCGGGGCTGGTGCAGTTTGAAACTGACCATTCAGTCTGTTGGTGGGACAGAGTCTACAGCTGCCTGGGCAATGTCCATTCTCCAGAAGGTGCCCACATAGTGACTAAGCAGCCCTCAGGCATTGGGAAAACGCAGTTTCTGAGCAAAACAACCCTGAGATGATGCCTCGTTTTTCCTTTGCATCAAATATAATCTCTGGCCTGTACTTCAGGCCTCCAGATGCACACAACCTAATGCCGACATCTTGGCTGATGCCAGTGTTTTCAATGGGCATTTCTTACAGTGTTGCGGCCAATATGTTGTGGTTTAAATAATTAGCAAAAAGATGTTTAAATAATTTGTAGGAGGCTGTAAAAAAATATAAAAAAAGATGGAGAAAATGATTTATTTATATATTTGTTATGATCAAATTATTCAGGAAATTCATTAACCACATATTACAAATGCTGCCACATTTTAATACTGATGTACATATAATTACATAGGTTAATACAATATTAATTTATTATTCATGTGGTAATAACTTCAGAAACTTCAGCTGTTGAGTTAATTATTAAATATTCTTAAATTCTCTAAATATACTGCATATCTTGTTTGAAATATTTCAGTCTAGGCAGTGTCTAGATTGTAGTAAGTTATAGAATAAATGTAATTATAATTAGGAAAGACCCTGGGAGCATATAAAATATTGAACATTTTTGTACTGTACTTGCATATTAGGTTAACCCATTTGTGCAGTGAAACTCGCACACCATGAGCACACATGCTCAACGTGGTGGGCAGCTCCTATCTGCGGAGCCCATGGAGCAGTTTTGGGTTACGTCCCCATGACCTCGGTCATTTTTTGCCTGGGGATTGAACCATCGACCTTCCAGTCTCAAGATCGGCTGCCCATTTGCCTGGTGATTGACGTCTGATTGGCTCAATGTATCACTGACTTGTAGCGAAATACATTTATTAGACTTTGGGAAAGTTTTCCTGAGCCATGCATTGTATATACAGTCATGGCTGAAAGTGTTGGCACCTCTGAATTTTTTCCAGAAAATGAAGTATTTCTCCCAGAAAATTATTGCAATTACACATTTTATTATACATGTTTATTTCCTTTGTGTGTATTGGAACAACACAAAAAACAGAGGGAAAAAAGGCATATTTGACATAATTTCACACAAAACTCCAAAAATGGGTCGGACAAAATTATTGGCACCTTTTCAAAATTTAGGGTAAATAACTTTGTTTCAAGCATGTGATGCTCATTCAACCTCACCTGTGATAAGTAACAGGTGTGGGCCATTTAAAAATCACACCCGAAACCAGATAAAAAGGAGAGAAGTTGACTCAATCTTTGCATTGTGTGTCTGTGTGTGCCACACTAAGCATGGAGAACAGAAAGAGGAGAAGAGAACTGTCTGAGGACTTGAGAACCAAATTGTGGAAAAATATCAACAATCTCAAGGTTACAAGTCCATCTCCAGAGATCTTGATGTTCACTTTGTCCAAGCTGCGCAACATAATCAAGAAGTTTACAACCCATGGCACTGTAGCTAATCACCTTGGACGTGGACGGAGGAGAAAAATTGATAAAAGATTGCAACACAGGATAGTCCAAATGGTGGATAAGCAGCCCCAATCAAGTTCCAAAGAAATTCAAGCTGTCCTGCAGGCGCAGGGTGCATCAATGTCAGCTCAAACTATCCATCAGCATTTGAATGAAATGAAACGCTATGGCAGGAGACCCGGGAGGACACAAAGACATAAAAAAGCTAGACTGCAGTTTGACAAAATGTATGTAAGTAAGCCAAAATCCTTCTGGGAAAACATCTTGTGGACAGATGAGACCAAGACAGAGCTTTTTGGTAAAGCACATCATTCTACTGTTTACCGAAAATGGAATGAGGCCTACAAAGAAAAGAACACAGTACCTACAGTCAAATATGGTGGAGGTTCAAAGATGTTTTGGGGTTGTTTTGCTGCCTCTGGAACTGGGTGCCTTGACTGTGTGCAAGGCATCATGAAATCTTAAGATTACCAAAGAATTTTGGGTCGCAATGTAGGGCCCAGTGTCAGAAAGCTGGGTTTCTTCCAGCAGGACAATGACCCCAAACATACTTCAAAAAGCACCCAGAAATGGATGGAAACTAAGCACTGGAGAGTTCTAATGTGGCCAGCAATGAGTCCGGATCTAAATCCCAGCGAACACCTGTGGAGAGATCTTAAAATTGCTGTTGGGAGAAGGCACCCTTCAAATATGAGAGACTTGGAACAGTTTGCAAAAGAAGAGTGGTCCAAAATTCCAGTTGAGAGGTGTAAGAAGCTTGTTGATGGTTATAGGAAGCGATTGATTTCAGTTATTTTTTCCAAGGGGTGTGCAACCAAATATTAAGTTGAGGGTGCCAATAATTTTGTCCGGCCCGTTTTTGGAGTTTTGTGTGAAATTGTCAAATTTGCCATATTTCCTCTGTTTTTTGTGTTGTTCCAATACACACAAAGGAAATAAACATGTGTATAACAAAACGTGTAATTGCAATAATTTTCTGGGAGAAAAACTTTCAGGGGTGCCAACACTTTCGGCCAGGATTGTATGGATGAGCAAGATGAGCTTAATTAAAACCATGTCACTGATTTAAGTTCATTGAGCCTTTAAAAATGCTACCAATTGCTAACTTTTCAACATTTTGTATATCCAAGTCCTTTGAATGTCAACAGAGCTTGAAAATGACCTTTATTCCTGCTTTATTATAACAAATAAGCATGATTACGCATATTAGACATATTCTTGAGGTCGTCTTCTGCTTATCACTACTGTTTACTGCACAGTTGAAAGTCATTGGTACAACACTATGGTAATATTTCTGGCTAAATGTGAACCTAAATGCATTACTGAGCAATAAAAGTGTGTAATAAACACAGTAGTCTCACTTTAGCTGTGAAAACGTAGCACTCTGATGGATAGCTGGTGTTGTAAGTTTTTGTTAAGGAGCATTGCGTACACTGTTTTATAGATAGAGCATTCATTTGAATGTGCTATTTTTTATATTACTTTGAGTGGCCCGATTGTTTTCTATTACCTTCAGCTCCATTGTGTGCCATTTGTGGCTTCTCTCTGATCTATGTAATTGCATAGATGGCTTGTGGTACCCTCCCAAACATCTTGTAGCATATTGATGCTCTGATTTTGAGCCTAAAGTGATGCATAACACTTCACAGCCACTTCCTGGATCTGGCAGTTTGCTTTCTCTTCTTTTTGCTGTTGCTATGACTGCACACATCAAAAGGATATTTTTTTGCACTTTTTAAATCTGAATACTAAATGTTTTTTTTTCTTCTGAACAAAGGAAGAGGAGAAAGAAAGGCCTGTCTTGATTAGATTCCTTCTTTTGTCCACGTAATTTAATCGACAGGATCGTTTTTAATGCTCAGTTTGCTCCAAGCCACCTCCTCACCTTCCATCTGTTTCTGTGTTACTGTGTGGACTCTCACAAATCACTGTACCTTCCAGTTTTTTGCCCCTTAACGGCACAGCTGTGTGGATTTCAGCACGTTTGTCCAAGCCTAAATCAGTCTCTATGAATTTGCATTTGTTTAAAGTGTGAACTCAGAAACTGCAGTGACGATGCTTTCCTGAAGAACGTCTGCAATTTCACCAAAGTTTCTTCTACCAGATGCTTCATTTTTCTTAACCCATAAAACATGATATCTCAGCATATCTCCCCATATCTGTCCATATCTTCCCCATGGTATATTTCCGCAAGGAAATATCTCCCCATCTTCCCAAAGATATCCCCCCCATATGTTCTCCATCTCCCCAATATCTCCCTATATCTCCCATCTCCCCAACAATATGGCTCCGTATATCTACCCATATGTCCCATTTCCCCAAAAATATGGCCTCATATCTCCTCATCTTCCCAACGATATAGCTTCCAATATCTCCCCCATCTCCCAAATGATATCTTCCCAACGGTATAACTCTCCAGATCTACCTATATCTCCCATCTCCCCAGTGATATCTTCCTATATCTCCCAAGGTACAGGAGGTAAAGGTGAAGGTACAGGAGTCTACGCTGCAACACGGTCCGGTTCAGAAGTAGTTTCTACCCAACTGCTATCAGACTTCTGAACAGAATAAATTAATTTTAAATTTGATAAATATTTTTATCTATAGGTATATTATGTGCAATATTTTATATTTTAATAAGCGGTAACAAGATATTGTCTCTGAAATATTTTAACATATTAAATTTTTTTTATATTTATAATATATTTTTTATATTTTATATATATATATATATATATATATATATATATATATATATATATATATATATATATATATAATTATTTTAAACCTGTAGTGTTTTTACGCGAACCAATGCACAAAATTTTGTTTTTCTGTACACTTCAGGATGCAGTAAAATGACAATAAAGTAAATCTTGAATCTCCCCAACAATATGGCTCCACATATCTACCCATATCTCCCATCTCCCCAAATCTGTCCATATCTTTCCAATGATATATCTCTGCAACAATATATCTCCTCATCTTCCCAACAATATAGCTTCCTATATCTCACCCATCTCCCCAATATCTCCCTATATCTCCAATCTCCCTAAAGATATTCCCCCTATATCTTCTCCATCTCCCCAATATCCCCCTATATATCCCATCTCCCCAACAGTATAGCTCCCCATATCTACCCATATTTCCCATTTCCCCAGTGTTATTTTCTCAATTATATCTCCCTGTATCTCCCGTCTCCCCAACAATATGGGTCCACATATCTACCCATATCTCCCATTTTGCCAATGATATTGCCTCATATTTTCTCATCTTTCCAACAATATAGCTCCCCAGATCTACCCACATCTCCCATCTCCTCAACGATGTTGCTTCCCATGTCTCCCCCATTTTCCCAATGATATCTCCCTCAAGCTCAGATCTACCCATATCTCCCATCTCTCCAACGATATCTCCTCAATGATATCTCCCCATTCTGGAAAGAGCATTATGTCCTCTGGTGACTGAGACAAGAATTATATTTTCTTAAATAAGGGATGTTTAGTGCCAAATTGGGATAGTTGGTTAGCTAAACGATGAACTAGGGTAAATGGTAACTGAGGCTATTAGTGTTGTACTCAAGACCATTCTCAAGACTATAAACAAGTGTACAAGACTGACAAGACTCATCTCAGTCTAGTCTATTCTTCTATTTCTACTTGAATACCTACTTTTTCTTATTTGTCAGTGAAGAGTGCTTTTCAGTGAGCCTGGAGCACTGCAATCACTAATGCTAACAGGCTAGCTTGCTAACGGCAATCTCTATATTAAAAAATGTTGCCAAGTTTCAACATATAATGAATCATATTTCAGAAATTACTGAACATACACAGTAGAAATACATTTAAACAATATTTAGATATTTGTTTGTTTTACATTATTGGCCTTTTCTCAAAATTTAAGTCATACATACATACACATTTATACACACACCAGGGTAATTTTTTTAGAGTAGCCAATTCACCTGATCTCCATGTTTTTGTACTGTGGGAGGAAACCGGAGAACATGGACTCAAACCCAAAACATCTGACAGGTTTCTGCAGACCACCACTAGTTTTATAGCGACCAAGCCTGTCAGTGCCATCATTATGATTAGCATGTACTGTATATGTTATGCAAAGGAAAGATTTAGGAAAAGTCAGGAAAGACCTGTTGAGTAGGGTTGAACGAGCTGTGAATGGTCACAAATGGTCAAAAAGTAGATAATTTATTAGTAATCAGCCTAATTTGAAAAAGTATAAAAGCCTATTTACTGTGATGTATTTTTTACAGAAATGTCTGAGTGAATTTAGGTGACTATTGACTTCAAATGTTTTCTAAACAGCTGTAGTTCTAAACCACAAACATAATTTGGACTCTATTCAACTACATCTGGGGCAACTGGATAAAATATGGTCCAGATGAACAGTTCTTTACTCTTTGAAGCCTTATTCAAAATTTATTTTGGACTCGATGGTCCGTTTATCCGGAGAGGACATTTTAAAACGAGAAGAAAAAGCATAAAAACAGAAAATGGGATTAGAGGAGATTGTTTTCTTAATTCTTAATTGAGACATTAAATCGGTGTTAATGCTACCAACACTGATGAGATGTAGAGATAAGACTAATTTGGCTGTAAAGTAAGCACTGATTGCCAACAGTAAGATAATATTCTACGTCTGTGTCACATCATGTCTGTTTTATTGTCATATCTTTATCTGCATAGATTCATATCTTCCAGCAATAATATAGATTAATCACTTTGAGGCCCAATGTTTTGAACGTGGTAATTAGTCATTCACGGTGAGTCTGAAATAGGTAAGGATTATCTCCCTGATCAGTCATGTCTGTCTAGACTTAGGATAATTATCTTAATTATAATGCCAGTCATACTTCAGAGTCTTGTAGCTACAATTATAAGTTTTAATGTAGGTTAATGTAACCGTAATGCAGTGATGAGTAAGTCTGATGGTACATCTTATTGTGTTGGTGTTAATATTGGATTCTACCTAGGCTTTGAAATAGCATAAAAAATAGTTTTTTCAGCCTTAATTTACTGCCTTCTGACTTTCTCTGCAGTTTTACACATTATAAGGAAACAGATCATTATAAGAGAGTTCTTTGCACAGCTGGAAGTCGGTTCCCAACCGTGGACCACCCACAGCCCTTCAGTCTTGCTCCTGCTATAAGCTCGACTGAAGCACGATTCACCTGCTGGGGCTGAACCTCGGGTCATCACAGCGCTGCTCTCAGGATACACACCACTGTTTCATTGTCAGTCATGGCTTGGAGGAAGCTCACTTTCGTATTTCTATTTCGAACTTGCCCAAGATATTGATTTGGCAGTAATACCGCTGAATAAATATTGCGCATGGAAACAATATACAAGAGTATTCTACTTTTGAACCATTCGAAAAGTCAGTTCTGTACTTGTTTTAGGGTTAAATGATAAAGCTGTTTCTAGGACCCCACGAAATTAATGGAAAATGTTGCTCAATTTCTCAGATCTTGTCTCTCAAATACCACAAATTTCACGTATTTTGCAAGAACAGTGATATGTTTCACTTCTCCTTTCGGCTGCTCCCTTTAGGGGCCACCACATCAAATCATCGGCCACCATCTCACCCTATCCCCCCTACCACCTATACTGTTACACCAGCCTTCTCCATGTCCTCCTTCACATCACCAATTAATCTTCTCTTCTCCCTTTGCCTGGCAGCTCCATCTCTAACGTCCTTTGACCAATATATCCACTATCCATCCTCAACACATCAGTGATATATTTCACAACGGTTGTTAAAGAACATCTTAAAATAATAATAATTATATAAGCCTTCAGGTGGCTCACGGAGCAAGGATGCTGTTATGTCTTATGCAGGTTTGAGCCCTTCAAACAATGTATTCACCAGTGTTTGTATAGCACCTTTCTCAAACACAGCAATCAGCATTTAAATGCTTGTCATTTATCTGATTATCAGTAAAAACCAATCATGAGTAACCATGTAATGGGAATCTCTGGATCTGCATGAATAGGACAGTAGTTGGAGTTCTGCTTTAGACCCAGCTAATAAACTCGAGATTAAACACCAAACGTCATGCTGAAGCATCTTTAAATCACATTGTGTTCCATCAGTGGCACAAATCCAGTCTACAGGACCTTCTCATCAGAATTCTCATCATTGTGTGTGAAAGACAAGAAGGCAAGAATTGCTTCTAGATGTCAATGCAGGTCCTTCACAACCAATTTCTGAAAGAGCTCTCTACAGAGAACCAAACATCATGAGCATAGCCGAGTGGTACGCAAGAGGTCTTCAGCCTTGTGTGCTGTCAGTCACAGTTCTGATGAGAATGTCACACTGTGGTGCCTAAATGGCTTCTCTTAGCCAATCATTAACATCTATTTTGTAACCCATTTTTCACACATTCACTGCACTGTACCACTTCTTTTCAATCTATGAACCCCATCACACACACCACAGGTATTTATAGATTCTCATTGAATCATTCTCATCTGCAAGAGCCTGAATTTACAATCACCATAAATGCACAAGGTGACAATTTTTTTGTATTAATGTTAAAGGTTTGATGCTTATTACCAAATAAGTGTTATATTTCACTCTAATTGTTAATTGCATCGAATACACACTGCACACAGAAGTATCGCTATATAGCACCTTTTTTCAATCACCACGCTTTATATCAAAGTACACAGGCATACATACACACCTAACAAACTGAAATCTCTCCAGTCAGCGGTGGAGAGTCACTCGACTTCAGCTGCGATGCTCTTTCTACAGATGCCTCTGATTCCTCTCTGGAAACTTAGTAGCTACGACGTAGCTTTGCATTTCAGCAAGGCACAGCTCACTCAACCCGGGAAAATGGTGCATTAGTTTGACTTGGCCACTCTTCAGTGCCCTCCCCACCGTTAGGTTAGATTTTCTGAATCCAAACCATAAAATAACATCAGCACAGTATTTTCAGGACATGCACTTAAGGTACAAAACATTTGAATGTAAAATTTTCAGTGCATTTCATGGCAAATGGTCTGTTTCATGGGAAAAAGCTCATGTCACGGTCCACGATGCAGTTTTCATGGCTGTGAATTTGGTAGTGCCCTAGTTATAATCCTCTAGTCCTGCCAGAAGCTAGACGCTGCCCATGCATAGACCATGGATATAGGACTACAGCCCCAGATGTCTTTTTTTCATTAGCCTCCAGCCCCAAATGAAAGTGAACTTTATTTTGTACACTCTCAGACTGACGTTTATGGGGAATGTCAGTGTCACTGCAGTAATGAAAATGACACACCACCCATAAAATGCATGCTCTGTGGTGGTTCTCCACACTGATGAATGGGTTAAACAGTTTCGGATGCTTTTTGGTGTGATGGCAGTGCGTAAATCAAGCAGCCACTCCCATCTCTGTCATTTATATAAATACAGGGTGCCCTGTTTGCTACTTTACCCAAACAACTGTGAATAACTTTAATACTAATGAAGATCTGGTGATGAAATTTTGATTAAATAAACCTCAGTCAGTGTGAAAAGATGAAAATGTCCACCACCAGCATCCAAATACTCTTGAACCCAACACTCCATGTTGTCAAAGGTCATACCCATTAAAGATTTTCCAGCAATAACCCCATTGTTTCGAAATTCCTGTTGCGTCTTCTGAATCGAGTTCAGTACGTTTACACCATGAACACTTCCTCCTGTACTGTGCACTGATACACTGATACAATATAATTCTCAGGGTGAAATAACGAACATCTTATGCTGTATCCACGAGGATAACTGAGGGCTTTAATGTCTCGCTGGTGACTGATGGTGACTGCTAGATGGGCGCCGGCCTCCGTTCCTACACCCGCAGATATTAGTCATCAGAAATGAACACCCGTCTACCTGCACCCGTCACCAGATGAGTTATTCACAGTTGTTTGGGTAAACAAGAAAACCGGACTTCCTGTATAATCGCACATAAATATTACAAACATCCTGTGGTTAAATGACACAACTCTGGCACTCCATGTAAAAGTGAATGGTGAGTAGTGCTTATACGAGTGTCTGATTTTTTGACTGTTGAGAACTGGCGATCAGTTCATCATATATCATATACCTGATTTGTATTAGCGAGAAAATGTTCATAGCGGTCCTAGTTTCTGTCGTCTTGTCCTGGTCTGTTGGTTTGCAGTGTCTAATGAGGAAGCCTGCTCTCAAATACATTCCACCCTTGGCATAAGCACTTTTCTAACACCTTGGACTGATCACAGGCCCAAATCTCCATGTCCAGCTGGGGGTGAGCGCACATAACACATGTTCCATTGTTCACCTTTGCGCACATGCGCCATAGGTCAACCGGAGTCTCACCATTAGTCTGGCAGAAAATTCTTCTCACACCAGGACAGTGTGTTCAATTTATTGCCAGGTCCCTGCACTTCTCTGCTAATCCTCTGTCATGCACAGATGAAACACTGTGTAGATCAGTGCTCTGCGAGGATGGGAATATTTTCATAAAATCAACAGAAATTCTAAATACTGAACCTGAGACTTAACTCGATATACCCAGATATAAACCCTTAAAGGCTTCCTAAGGAAAATAGAAGCCTTTAATGTGTTTCTACACTATGGAAAAAGTATTGGGACACCTGCTTATTCATTTTGTTCCAAAATCAAGGATTATTGAAGAGTTTATCCTGCTTTTGTTGGAGTAACTGTCTCTACTGTCCAAGAAAGGTTTTCTATAAGATTTTGGAGGATTGCTCTGCAGATTTGATTGCATTTATTGATGAGTGTTTCTGAGAACAGGATGTTTGATCACCACCACCTCATCCCCAACTCATCCTAAAAGTACTGGATGGAGTATAGAACACTGTTCCACTGCTCAACAGCTCAATGCTGGGGCTTTATACCTCTCTAGCCTGGCATTAGACACGGTGCCAATAGGTTCATGTTTATCTGCTGCAGAGAGTCCTATTCTATTGGTGGTACTTCTCTACAGGGACTAGACAAGCTCTGTGTGTGCATTTGTTTGGAATTAGAAGGGATGTCAACAAACATTTAGACAGTTAATGTATATAAAGGCTCTTCAGGCTAGTATCTCATTTACATCAATGGTTCTTTCAAAGGAAGCTTATTTTCGAGCCAGAAGTGGTTCTTTTATTGCATTGTTCCATTACAGCTTTATCTGAAGGGGTTGTCTTAAGGATGCAGCTTTAACATTCATTAGAAAACAGTTGTTAAGTAAGCCTCGTTAATAGTCATAAGTCCTGACATCTGTAGGCTTCTAAAACTGATTTAATCAACATTTGTCTGAACGTTCCTGGTGTATATTTGTGGCAGACCAAAATGTGATTTTTAATTCATAAAAGCAGATTATGGGCTATAAACCAAAGTCAATTAAAGATTAAAAATCCCTTTGCCTGCCAGAGAAGGACGAGGTCGAGGTTAGAACTGTGCCCGTTGGAGAAATATCGTGCGAAGCACCGGTGTAGATGACACCCTTCTGTTGAGTTTTTGGCCATGTTCACTGTTGTCCTTCCTGTCATCCCTCTGGGACTTCGAAAGTTGTCACCAGTCCAGGTTTGGATTACAGGCCGTCCATCTGGACACCATAGCACCACAGTGTCCTCACATCCCTCGGGCATGTGACCGTCCTGGCACCTCGGCGTGAACCAAATTAAAGTCCAGACTCTCCAGCCTTGTGATGATCGTGGATCCTTATCGCGGAGACGTGGTAATGACAGGCATATCGCTCATGATCACTCGTGGCATGGGGACAGCGTTGGAGCGTCAGTGCCAGGTGGCCTCAGATGTCGTCTTTGGTCTCGAATCTCTGTGCATCTTTGCCAGCGAGTCTTGGCAACTCTCAGTAGCACCATGTGCTAGTCCAGTTGGATAACATGATGTCTGTTGCCTACATGAATCAGAAGTCAGGGCAAGGTTTGTCAGATGTCTCCACCTTTCCTCTTCTGCTTTGGGCTATTTCTGCTGTCCCTGGGAGCAGTTCATCTGCTTTATGCCACTTTGTAAGAACTTTTAGTAGTGTCCCTTGTGGCATAAGCTTTCTTGAAGTCAGGAGATTGGCGGGTCAGCATAGTATGGATGAAATGTAGTGCAGCTCCATTGCTGCATATTGATGTATGGAGTTAAACGTTAGCTTGCCAAGGATTTGTTGAATTTCTCGTAGAGTTCTCATGATACCAGAATTTTGACCTTTGAAATCAAGTCCAGCAGCCCAGTGTTTGACACCAAGTACTCATCATTGTCTTCAACATCAAAGGCTTATTTGAAAGAACACAAACAAATAACATGTCTGTTCTTTTTTAATGTAATCTCTGTAATCCATACAGAACTCTTTAGTTGTCACCAAAATATCAAATTGATGCAATTGAAACAACAAAATTGAGACGACTTATTAGTATTAGAAGATATTGAAAATTAAGTCAACATAAAGCTACAGCACTTAGTAAAAATTTTAGGCATAGAAAGTTTAATTTAAAACTTTTTATAATTGTATTAATAATGTATAATTGTTTATAATGTCAGACAGAAGCATAACTATTACAATAAAATTCCAGTTGCGATAAAATACATTTTAACAATTTTCGTATGCTAATGTGTTGTTTTATCCCTTTCCAAACCTCTCTTCTTGACAGTTCAGTAATATTTGTAGTTCTTATCTAATACCTGGTGAGTCCTTCATTAGTAAATCACATGTACTACTGATGAATTTAAAAAAAATTATTTAATATGCAGTCATCTCAGAATATTAGGAACACACCTGGTTTGGAATGAACTCAGGATGTCACTGATGCCACATGACTGCATGTATAAATAAGTGAGCGCACCAGTCAGTTGTAGCTTTAACCCATCATCATGGGCTAAGGATGTGTAAAAAATGGCATGATAATACAGTTCCAAGTGAAACATGGTGAAGGGAGCATCTCAGAAACCGCTAACTTTGTGGGATGTTCTAGACACTGAGTGCCTCCCAACATAACAGTGGTGCCATTCATTGTCCTGGCGCAAAATCACACAATATGATGGACCTCAGTGCCCTGCTACAGTTTTAATGTACACAAGTGCCTCTGTGTACCTCATATAGTCAATGCCACTACATATTGCTAATGTCAGCCAAGCAGAGTGGTTCTTCCCATTATTAGGTAGGTGGTCATAATATTCTGGTATAATTATAAAAATATGATGGCTTGAGAACATGGAATGAAATGTTCTCCAAATTAGCTCAACGTTACTTTTTGTTTACTGGTATTTATTCTGTTTGATGGTGTTATTACAAGTAAAAATACAAGATAAGTGGTTTTGAATTATATGTTTAGTTCAGACTAAAGAGCTGTAAAAATAAAAATAACTAAAAGCCAGACCCAAGAATATTACATATTGTATTAACATCTAGATAACAGTTAAAGATAAGTTTTGGAATACGGGGGTGTCAATTAAAAGAATTGAAAATATAATGTTGAGAAGTGTAAAGTGCAGCCCTATTTAAGACATTTTCCTTGTTTTTGTTTGCAGTGCATCTTTTTACAGTTCATATTTATTTATTTGTTTATATATTTTTAATACTTTTTGGGAGTTTTTCTCTCCCCATCTTATTGTACTCCTGGATGGTTGAAATTCAATGATTGGAAATCCTTAAAATCTTCCTTGGGCTGCTGCTCACAAAATTTTTTGGTATCCAATTTGCTTCACTTGTATGAATTGGTTTAATAAGCCCTTGGCTGCAGATGTCGGGACAACAGCCTGAAGCCAGAAAGAGCCTGTAATTTGAGCACTTTGGTGTCCTGTACGAAACGTGCCTTCTGAACCTTGAATTTTGTTGTCAGTTCTTTTACAGAACAAAACCATCATGTGAGTGGCAACAGATCATAGTAGTGACACTGAGGTGATCTTGAACATTTCTTATCTGCTCATACCAGCACAAAACACGCTAATAGGGGGCTCTCCTCATCACTTTACACTGTGCCTGACTCAGGGAGGGTGAAGACATGCACACACCACCTCCGTTATGTGTGATAAAGTCACCGCCTCTTTTCAAACTACCGCTGATACACCATCACTGGGGAGCCAACGTGCTCGGAGGAAAGCAAAGGATTCCCAGCTCCGAATGGACCAATCAAAAGACACCTGAGCCAGCGGACATTGCAATATGTGAGAGATGGGGAGTGAGGGCGCCATTTACCCACCAGAGAGAGCACTGATAATTTTTGCTCTCTTGGGCTTCGGCTGTTGATGGCAAACAGCATGACCAGGATTAAAACTCACAATCCTCTGGTCATAGTGTCAGCATCTTAGCCTGCTGAGCTACTCGAGACCTACAAGGAAGTTAATTTTAATGTAATAGCTGATCGATGTAGATTTATACAAATATACACAGTCATATCAGAATATAATGTCCCCCCTGCTTTGGATGAACTCGGCCCAGGACGTCACAGTTGTCACATGACAGTGTTTACTACAGGTATAAATAAGTGAGCACACCAGTCTGTTGTAGCAGAGTGTAAAACCATCATCATGGACAAAATACATAAAGTGACTGATGAACAAGGACTAGGGTACCAGGCTGGTACCACCGCTAACTTTTTTGGGTGTCCTAGAGCCAGCGTAGTGAAGGTGTACTGAGAATGGACTTCTTGCATACGGAGTGCCAGAGGTGAACGATGACTTCAGCAAGTTTTACAGAGCAATTGATGCGCCACAGTGAACCAATTATAGTGGACAGGGTCAGGGTTCATCCCTGAGAAAACTTCAAGCCAAGAATGGTTGTTACCACTATTTGGTCGGTCGTCAAAATATTCAGATGTACAGTTTTGTGATGAAAGTGTATTGCAGGTACATTTTTAGATGTTAGTTAAATAATCTGCAGAAGTATTTTGGCCTCACTATATATGCATAAAGTACAATTTTGCAGTTCACAATCTTCACTTAGTTTCATATTTCTGTCGTTTTGTCTTTCGTCGAATTTCTTATCAAATCTGGCTTCTCGAGCTGATCACTTCCCTCGTCCATCCTTATCTATTCTCTGTCTTTTCCACATTTTTGAAGTCTGTGCTTTGAAAGTCAAGAAGGCAGAGGGACTTCTTAGAGATCCATAGCATAAGGGGGATGATAGAGGTAGTGTCAGAGATATAAGAGTGCAAAGTCAGCAAGTTTCTCATCACCAGTTACCCAAAGGAAGTCTGATGTGGAGATTAAAAAGTGCTGACAGTGCTCTTGTTGCCTGGGGTACCACTACCAGTGACCGGCTCATTAAAGACAAGTAGCCTTGCTGTACTGTTCCATTTCATAGCTGCCCTGTTATCATCCAAATCGATCTAAATGTCATTCCACATACCGTCTCTATAAAGAAGTACATTCTGTCTCTCTATCTTTCTTTACGCTCAATGGAGGCTTTAGTGGCCTTATTATGTCAAGAGCCGTATGATTGAAGAAGGACTTCGTTAGGTTACTTGTAGGGCTTCATGATACGGACAGAATACTAATATTGCAATTATAGTTTTACAATTGAGACCCATGTTGTTGAGACCCGGTATTGATTAAATAACTCGGTTAAGATTGACCAAAATCATTTCCTTTTCTTGAATAAATTGATTTCACAAAACATCCAGAGAAGCTCTTCTTGTAGTGGCATAGTTACAGCAAACAATAGCAAAAAAAAAACTAATTCCATGGCTTTCATGTTGCAACCTTCTTAATCAATTGATCCAAAATAATAGTGATCTTCTCTAGTGCAAATGTCCATCCTTTTAGGTCATGCTAATTGATAGCCTCACATAATAAGTTACTCATTATTGTTTAAAGCGTGAGGTTTAGCATTGTTGAGTTTACATGTATATGTACATCAATGAGCTCAAATGTTCTGAGCAAGATGCTTAATAAGATCTCGGTCTGTAAAAATGACCTACCAAGGCATGGACTCTACAGTACCTCTGAAGATGACCTGTAATATCTGATACAACGAGGTTAGCAGAAGATCCTTCAAGAGCCAGTTTGGTCAGACTTGTTCTTCCAGCACTTCCCACCGATGCTTAGTCTCATAGAAGTCTGGAACATGTAGAGGTAGATACTCACCACTACTGACCAGGAGAACCACACAAGCTTTGATGTTTCAGATATACGACCCAGTCTTTCCTTTGACTGGACTTGTTCTTCCAGCACATTCCACAGATGCTCAATCAGATTGGAATTTTGTGGGCCACTGTTGATAAATCTTCACCATTGCTGACCAGGAGAACCACATGGCCTTGCTGTTTTAGACTTGCTACCCAGTTGTCAGGTCATAATGACTGACCCTTGTCAAAGTCTTCCACTTTTAACACGTCAACTAATATCACCCAAACCCTTAAAAAACTCCTGCATCTACATGACATTTAAATGCAGTGACTTGTAGCTGTGATTCTAATCACGTCGCTTTTCCCATCCATTTAAGTTTCTTTTTCCTCCACATAAAGCTCTCCCAGGTGGAGTGTGGACACCAAGTAGACCAAACCCATCCAGACCAAGTATATTGAGTGACTCTTCTGAAGATATCATGTTTTGGTTTGTGATTGGTGAAGGTTTTGGTGGATCTGTGCATTGCGAGACTCAATATGGCTACTTCATTTTTGATTGATAACAGAGTTTTTACATTAGACAGATTAAAATGAGCAAACAAGCACTTAATTATCTAAAACAAATATATATAGTTTAGCCTCAAAGAAGTACGGAGAAAAGACATGAATCCAGATGTAAATAAAATGACAAAGGAGCTCCTGTAAAAGCAGAAATAGCCTCATTCCAATAGGGCATTTGAGTGACAATGTTTTGACTCATCAGTGTATTTTGATGAAAAAGAGTTTTGATGGAAAGGGTTACCTGAAAAACTTTTCTGACCCCTGAGAAAGGGTACACAACAACCGGTTTGACAACCGGGAAGACCTCTTTCGATGCTAATTTAATTTCCAGCTGCGACATTTGTCATTTTCCTTCATCCTTTCTTTAAATCGAAATGTCTCTCCCTGACGTCGTCTTCTGTTTCCTCATGTCTTAACTGTGCACCTCCTGTCTCTCTTTGCCCACCTTCTGTCTGAAACGTGTTCGTTCTAGCTGAGAGTGGCAGAGAAAAAGGAGAGAGGAAGCAGGAGATGGGAAGAGCGTACGTCTATCATCTGAAGCGACAGCATGTCTCCTTGCACTTGTCAGCAATTTTTGGCAAGACGAGTACTCGCGTAGAAATTTTTTTGTGCACGAGTTTCCCTACACTATGCATGCTCCACATCAGACATGACCTCAGTACCTGTCAGTCAAACCCTTGTCCTGCTTCTGTTCTGCTGAAACTGACATCTCGCTGCTTCTGCTCCCGTCACTGCTGCATCCGTGAAGAAAACCGTCTGCCGTCCATTAGCGATTCGAAGGCTTTCGTTATGAGACGTGCTATTTTTCCATCCTGCGCAAGAGATCTGTACATCCATATGGTCCCTGTTATGTAGGCTTATGAGCATTGAGAAGGCACAGTAAACATTCTGCAAAGCTCTTCCACCAGACTGCCTAGTGTTTATATGCACAAGCCAAGCAGAAAGTAAATCTCTGAGGCTGCGTTGACCTTTCGAACTTCGCCTTTTGTTTGGGAAGTGTTTCCAGCCACAGAGCACTCCCCATTTAGTATGCTTTGACCCTGCTGCCTGTATGAAAAATATATAGTGTCTACATTTATTAACCTGAAGGCGGTGGAAGCGAAAGAGTGAGAGCACCGTGGAAGAATGGTAGTGGTGGTGATGGTGGTGGTGGAGGGATCTGGGGTAAGGCAATCTGCATTGCAAATGAACGCCTACAACCCTGAATTATTCAAAGTGTTGAATGGAAATCCGAAACTTTTTTTCTTTCATTTTATTTTAATCTTTATTCATCACTCTTTGGGCCCATGATGGTCCAAGGCATTCCTTTTCTTATATCCTCTCATAATGAAGTACTAGTTGCCTAACATAATTGCGAAGGCCACTTTTACTGTTCCCTTGAGCTGCTGTTACCTCCTCTTATGGAACTGCGTCGCTTTTTTCATTTATTCCAGGGACTTGATAAAGAACTGATGGAATAGTGGGAGGATGAGGAGGGCAACAAAATGCAAGAGGTGCTGCTCGACGACCCTAATTTCCACGTGCAGTCGATGTTTGGATTAGCACAGCTAGCAGCCAGACAGATGGGGAAGCTTTGTGAAGTCGCTTAAAGCCCCCCTATTAAAAGCCAAGGAGAGAAAGGATTATCTTTGATTCATTGAATATCTCTGCTTTTTACAATGTGCTTACTGCAGTTATTGTGCGAAAGCAGGGCTCTTTTGTTAATTGCTGCCACCATCATGGAGAAAAAGGAAGGATATGGCTTTTATTTTCTTCACTTCTTCACCCGCTTCCCAGCTCCCTCTTTATATGTTTTCCGTCGACAGTAAGGAGCTTAAAGCTAGAATTTAATCACGGATAGTCGGATACTGTATGCATTTTTCTTTGTTTGTCTTTGTTTTTTTGTCCTTTGCCATATGCCCAGACCTGGGCTTTGATGCGATGCGTTTAAAAGTATGGGATGGATTAAATGCTAATCAGTTTGAAAGGATTCATTTTTGCTGTATTTGAAACAAGTGTCAAAATAACAAATATTAAAGTGTCAAATGGCCATTCACGCCATGATTTATCGGAACGCTGCGCCGGGTTGGATAAATTTGAGCGTTGTGGTGTTGGACACGTTGAGAGATTGAATTGCAAATGGCTAAATCACCTCCCAACTGGAAGTTGAGTATGCTCTCTCACTTGACTCAAAGCTCACTGCTCTTTTTAGCCTTGCGTGAAGTTAACTTTGAGCGAACAGTTAGCATTTTATGCCCTTAATTGATTTGATGCAAGTTGATGTTAATAGGTCTCTCAGCCTCACTAGCTAGCTCTGATCTGCTTGAATTAAAGGCTCATCGACCTTAAGGAAAACACAGTGAGCTAGCAATAATTTTCTGCTGACTCGTAGATGTGTGGGACACTGTGGAGAGCACAGAGGTAATTGAACGTGATGGTTCATTGAATGAGGATGAGGTTCTCTATATTGAGCTAACTACACTGTTTTGTAGTTGCACGCGAGTGGTTGCTAGTGCTGCGCTAATTAATTGTGTCTGTCCCTGGATGAACAAGCCTGTTTGAGTGATTCTAGGCGGTCAGCTGATATATTTACAAATTCTTAAATAACTGAAGAGACAGGAAAAGGCGTTAATGGAGGGTGCTACTCGGGAGCACCTTTATACCCTACCTTTGGAGCTATGTCCCTGAGTGTTTTTTTTTTCCTTCAAAGTGAAAGTAAAGTGATACCGGGGATACATCCTTGCCACTTTAAGAACTAAACCTGCTGATGATAAACATTAGCAGCAACTTCAATATACACAAATGTTGATCCTTTCTTTGGTGGGCCATCGTAAACAAGCAAGTGTAGTGTTGGGAAAAATACTTCAAAACAAAAAGCATATATGCAGAACTTGGGAACAGAGGACCCTGGGAGAGAACATATGTAGAACTGGGGAACGTAGGACACTGGAAGAGAACATATCTATAACTGGAGAACGTAGGACAGTGGGAGAGAACATATGTAGAACTGTAATAGATTAACTGCTAGCTTTCCACTATTACGCACTAAACACAATCTGTGGTGGTGAAAGTAACCTGAGAACAGGACTAAAAGCACAAATGCTTCAGAACGGTAATAAAATATACTCACTCAGTTCATGTGTACTGTGGCCCAGATCAAATTAAATGAAGTTTCACTCTGGCCTTCTGCACTCTTTCATGTGAATACTCATTAGGCAGGTTCTCAGCACCTTTTATCACTGCATTTCAAGTGAGGCTAGAAATACCAGCAATACGTAGAAACCTCATTTGATGCAACATGGAGTAAAATTATTGAGGGAATGTATTTGTTACTTTAACATTAACTCAAAGACAGGGAAAATGTGCAGCCACATTTATAGTGAAAACTTAAAAAGGTGATAATCTTTCCTAGACATTTGTGACCCCGCCAGGGAAAACCAGGTCAAATTCATTCTTTTTTTTCCATTTTTTTTTTTTTTTTTTGTTAATTTAAGTTTTGATTTTGATCAAAATATGTAATATGATAGATATCTGAGACTGTTATCTCTCATTTACAGCAATAATACCGAGTGGCTAAGTTTTGCCACTAATGTGAGTGACACGATATTGACACGATATCTCAATAAGTTGACCAGTGACTTTGGCCTGGTTTTCCCTGGCAGGGTCACATTTGTTAAATGTGTCCACGTGGGACTTAAAAGTCGGGTTGATAATGTGGTAACACTTTATAATAACTGCCATTAATTAATGATTAATAACTGAACAAATCATTAGTTCATGAGAATTTGAACATGAACAAATGTTTATCCTCCTCAGTCCCGAGACAGGACACTTTAAAAACAAATGATATTTTGTAATAAAATATGTTCTTTGCAGCCATTTAAATGGTATAATACAAAAAAAGTACATGGAGACTGTAAGATATTCAGTGTCCAGTATACTGGACGTTTGGAATTAAGGGCATGAAATCTGAAAGATTTAGAAAAATGAACTCATTTGTTAGTACCAATACAAGATACAAATTAAATGTATTTTCTGAGTTAACTCTTAGTGGAAATATGTAATACATTTTTTTACAGTAAAATTACATACTGATATGAACAAATATAATATTTAATAATAATAAAAAAATAATAATTTTTCTTAATCTATTATCTAACATTTCAAGCACCTCTTGTACTGTCAGCCCTAAACAGACATAAGAAGGTGAGCATAGCATTCAAAAATGTCAAAAATATAGTGGAATACCAATGGTTTTAAGATGAGTGTATTCGCGACACATAGCATGCTTAACGCAGCATTCATTCAGTAGTCTAACTCCAAATGTCCAGATGGCTGGACTTAAATGTTTTGCGTGAAATTTAAGACTTTGCAAATAACTTCCCATTGTTAATATCAATATGTTTTGTTTCTTTAAACTTCTAGAATAACATACATACCAAGACATTTCAGTTATCTATTTCGCATAATTAAGTAAAACTTTTGTTTTGCTCAGTCACGGAGGGGAGGAGCATCTTTCTCTGAAGCTGCCATTTCAGGGAGTTTTTTCAGCAACCTATCAAAACAACCTAAACGTCCTTGTCCAACCAATAGAAAGCCAGAGTTGGGAATGAACACATAAAAGTGGGTGGGACAACGTAAAGCTGGTTGTTAAGTTAAAAAACCCAGAAAAACAATGTCCAGCATACTGGACGTTTGGAACGAGGAGGTTATAAATGACAGCTCATGTAGTTGCTAACGATTGTGTTCATTTTTGCAAATGTTAACAAATCATTAGTAAATCATTTGTTAGTTAAATTCTCATGAACTAATGATTTGTTCAGTTAATCATTAGTTAATGAGCTGTTAATGAAAGTTATTATAAAGTGTTACCGATAATCTCAATCGATTGGTATCAATAAAATCTTAACAATTCTCATCGTTAATGATCATAAATGCTAAATAGAACATTTAACTGAAATGATTGTAGCAATTTTGTCATGTTAAATAATATCAATGTCTCAGGGATGGATGGATAAATGTACTAGCTTTCTAAAATCTAAAACATTCTGGCTTGTTGAACACTTTTTATTTACTAAATAATTCCATATGTAATTTGTAGTTTGGCTGACTAGTATTAATCTACAATGCAGAATAATAATAATAATAATGAAAAAACACTGAATGTCCAGAAGGTGTGTCTAAACTTTTGACTGGTACTGTATATTGCAGTTTATTTAGTGATATTGTATTAGTTCATACCATCTTTATGTAAAAAATAAATTAATAAATATCAATACATTACATCAGTACACATATGTATACCCAATGTATTGACCCATTAATGTTTTGAACGTTTCCCTAATTGAAACATCTAGCAGAGGCCTTAGTAGCCCTGATGAGCGTGCTGAACCATATGGTGCACATATTATATATTCCAGTGGGATGGGCTAATACACATCCTCCTCAGCTTCTCTTAAGGGCTAATTTTATAGCAGTTGTTGAAAGCTGACAACCTGTGTGATAAATCTTGGCCTGTTTACAGTTACCTTCCAGTGCGGTTAGGCTAATCAACACTTCACTGAATTAAGTCAGCTGAGCTGCTGCTTTTAACAAATCCATCCAGTGACTGGAGTGAACAGAGATCAGAAACCAAACCCGTCTTCTACCTGTATTATGCTCACCTACTGCTGTTCCACGTCCTGGTGTCTTCCACATGTTTTTGACAGTGAGCTTAATAAGCTTTAGTGCATCTGTTTACTCTCCAGCAGAAGTTTAGAAAATATTCTGTGCAAGGCATCATGGGATGTAGCAATATTGTGTATACACTGGAACAGGAGATGTTAGTCCACAAATGATCTTATAAAACGTTCTGTACACTAGAACTGGAGATATTAGTGCATAAACCACCTCATTAAACTCTATTTATCAATAAAATATGAGAAATTAGTCTATAAACAACCTCAATGAACAACATTAAACACTACAACAGGTGATATTAGCCCTTAAACAACATTAAAAAAACAATATCAATCAGTAGAATATCAGATAATTCTCATTAAACAGTTCATACACTTGAACAGGAGATACTAGTTCATAAACCACCTCAGTATTCACTCTACACACTATAATAGGCGATATTAGCCCATAAACTACCTTGATATATACTATTAATCACAAAAATTAGATATTGGCTTGTAAAATAAAATAATA
The DNA here is from genome assembly GCA_036984385.1 of Crenuchus spilurus. NCBI lineage: Eukaryota > Metazoa > Chordata > Actinopteri > Characiformes > Crenuchidae > Crenuchus > Crenuchus spilurus. The sequence goes on from BRDA01086539.1 coordinate 23,775, forward strand.
TTTAATAAAATAATAAACAATATTAATAATAATATTAACATAATTAAACTATCAATATTTATTCAATGTTATTTAATAACATTAAATTATCAATAAACATTATTAAACACCAATAATAGGAGATATTAGTCCTTAAATATTATTATATATTTATTATTTATTATATATTAGTCCATAAACAGTCACAATAAACAGTCTGTTTACTAGAATAAACACTATTAATCTTTAAGCCAGGAAATATTAGTTAATAAACAGTCTGAATAAACACTGTTATTCACTAAGACAATAGATAATAGTCCATGAACAGTCAGAATAAACACTATTAATCATTAGAATAGGAGATATTAGTCAGTAAACAACTTTAATAAACAGTATTAATCACTTGAATAGGAGATATTAGTCCATAAACAACCTCAATAAACACTATTAATCACTAGAATAGGAGATATTAGTCCTTAAACAACCTCAATAAACACTATTAATCACTAGAATAGGAGATATTAGTCCTTAAACAACCTCAATAAACA
>BRDA01086543.1:0-16036 GCA_036984385.1 Crenuchus spilurus
GTGTGTGTGTGTGTGTGTGTGTGTGTGTGTGTGTGTGTGTGTGTGTGTGTGTGTGTGTATATATATATATATACACACACACACACACACCCATACATAAATACATACACAGGTGAAAAAATAATTCCAAATTAATTTAAAAATTATATTATTGAAAATGTAATTTATTTCAATAATTCAATTCAAAAAGTGAAGCTCGTACTCATATACTATATAGATTCAATACACACAGAGTGTCTATTTGAAGCATTTATTTCTTTTAATGTTGACAATTATGGCCTACAGCCAATAAAAACCCAAAAGTCAGTATCTCAAAAACTTTGAATATTATATTAATTTTTTAATACATAAATACTGGCCTGTTGAAAAGCATGTACAGTATATTCACTCAGTACCTGCTTGACCAGACCAACAATGCAGATGAGCTGAAGGCTATCAAAGCAACCTGGGTTTCCATAGCACCTCAATTGTGCCACAGGCTGATCGCCTCCATGTCACGCCACATTGTTGCAGTAATTCATGCAAAAGGAGCCCCGACCAAGTATTGAAGGCATATACTGTACATACTTTTTCAGTAGGCCATTGTGCTTCATATGTTTATGGTGTGCAGTTTCCTGTGGAGAGTTCTTTCAGAAATTGATTGTGAACAACTTGTATTGACTGCTAGAAGCAATTCTTGCCTGGCAGCGATTTGCATTTTCATTACAAACTCACCGGTTGTCCTCTGTCTGTCAGTTTTGTCTTTCAGCCACAATTCTGAGGAGAGTTTCCTGTAGGCTATAATTTTTTGTGACTGCTGCTAGACCTGTGTGATTGCACATTTCAATACACCAGCAAATTCAGATGCTTCTCTCACACTCTGGCCTCTGGCACCCAAATACAATCACTCCTTTTGCCAGTCATTAACATCTGCTTTGCAACCCATTTTGCACACATTCACTACACTGTACCACCTCTTCTCAATCTATGAATCCTGTCACACACCCTGCAGGTATTTATATCCTGATCACCCTCATACAACAGCATCTGTAGGGGCCTGAAGTTACAACCAATTTAAACATCTGCTTTGTGACAAATTTTGTATCTGGGGAGCATATATAGAAAGACAACACACACACACAAACACACACACAGTAAATCATCAGGGTTAACTCCTACAGAGTTCACATGGGTCTACACAGGCGAGCATTGTGGGAGTTTATTTTACAGTGCTGATTTTACTGTGTAGGTGTTGAGGGTGAAACCCCACTGAAAACCCACACCAAAACCCAGTCTGCCCCCCTTTTCCTGGAAATGTGCTCCAAAACATTGCCTTGATGTTCTTCTCTGAAGAGCTGTATGAATAAATGCAAGACTTCCCCACTACTAATGTTTTCTTAGCACTGTAAGAAATACACAGATCTAATGTCAGTTGTTTCTGGTTAACAAAGAAATGGTTTCTAACACAGGATTTAAGGGTCACAGCTCGTCACCTTGTAAGCAGAAATGACTTCACTTTCAATAAAACAGAAAACACTCAGTATGTCAGGAATAGATAGATCAGTATAAAGTAGAAATGAGTGCATAAAAAGTGAAACAATAAACAGAAAAAAATAAATATTAATTTTTAATATCAATACTAACTTTTCTACTTCAACCCAAAACTTCAGTAGATATCTCCCTACTCTACAAACACAGCTTTGGTATACACTGAATGTTCTTCACATTTACTAGAGAGTTGCAGACGCAGATCTGGTGACTGGGAACACCAAGATGGTCATCTGTCTTATCACTGCATGTGCAGGTTATCATGAAACATATTCAGAATTTGTGTTGCAGAGCATCACTGAACTGCAGTACAGGAACTCAGAGCCCAACTCATCTTCATCAGTCATTCAGAGCCACCACATAGGGTGTAATCATTGAACCCAATGACCCTTATGAAATGGTTGTACATATTATTATGAATCCAGCTTCATGTTTAGCACTTTTGCATTTGTTGCTGATAACAGCCTAGATGGTCCTTTTTTGTCTTTGGTTCAGAAGTGTCCATTTCTTCCAAAAAGTTCTGGAATGCTGAGTTGTCTGAACACAATACACATTTCCACTGTGTGATGGTCCATCTCCAATGGCTCCAAGCCCAAAGATGTCAATGCCACTTCTGGACATGGTTAACATAAGGTTTCTTTTTTGTACAGTAGAGTGTTAAGTGGCATTTGTGAACAAAGGTTTGCCAAAGTAATCCCTTGAACATGTGGTTATATCAGCTGTTGATGAATGACTCTTCTTGATGCAGGACCTTCTGAGAGATCAGACATTACAGATGTTCAGTTTAGGCATGCGCCCTTGCCCTTTTATACACTGAAATTCCTCCAGATTCCCTGAATTGTTTGTACTGTGGAGGGAAAAATCTTTTTTTGAGGAACATTGTTTTTAAACATTTCCATGATTTTCTCACACATTTGATGACAAACAGGAAATCCTCTGCCTATCTCCAAAGTCTCAGCCTTTCGTGGATTTGTACCAAATCATGATTACAATCACCTGTTAACATCCCCTGTTTGAAATCACATTATTATAAATTTTTTACATTATTTAATTTTATGTTTGATTGTTTGTTGATTGTTTCTGGATTTACCTCATAAATAGCCCTAAATTCCCATGGTCCCAACTGTGTTTTAGGCCTAAAGTGCAGAAATGGATGTATTTCAAATGAAATGAAGTTGACCAGAAAAAACATGACATATTTGAGTTCATACTTTTTGCATTGAAATAAAACTTAAGTATAAGAAACACTGTTTTGTTCCTACTGTCTCAACTTTTTCTGATTTGGGGTCATATTAGCAAAGTTTGGTGCTCTCACTTTGAATTGTCAAAATTTGAAGCATTGAGAAGTATGTAGATACACCTCTGTTTCTTACGAAATGTAGTTTTTGAGCACAAGGGTTTAGAAAATCGCTTAGTTTTGTGGTATTTAGAATGTGCCCATCTATATCTGCCAGTTTAACAAGAACATGTATAACTGCTATGCAGTGCAGCTTGTCAACATCTGCCATAATGCACTGTCATGCTGGAGCCAGTTTTGAAGCTGATATGTCAGATTACTTTTGTTATTTCTGCAGCTTGTTTCTGCACCTGAAATTTATTCAGGAGGTTGCCTTCTGTTACTTCAGAGGACTCAACTTTCAAAGAGCTAACTGGCACACCTCATTTATACAAACACACATAAGCCCTAGAGAGGCGTTTATAACTGTATGTGGTAATTCGTGGACACTGTGTTAATTTTCAGTCATGCAAACTGAAGTCAGTGTAATTATGACAGATGAAAGAGGTTTAATGAGAAGTGATTTGTTTTTTATCAGCTGTTTCAGTAACTGCTTACCTAGAATTTCTTTGGTAGCCATCCTGTATGTGCACAGGCACAGAGCCATTCAAATTCATTCCCATGGGACCATAAGACAGGACCACGCTTGCATGCAATTCTGAGAATCAATTTGAATACCTAAGTAAATGAATAAGACACACTGTTTCCAAAAGCACAGCTGGGACAAAATAACCATTGTGGTGCTCGCAGTTTCTCAAATTTTAGATTCCATAAATCAAATTGTGCCTGCAACAAGAATATACAAGACTGAAACTGTATTGTGCCAAGCTGGGTTAGTCTGTTTTAACAGGACTGCAATGTGTTATCCTCAGTGTCCACAGATATTGGAAATGAGATCAATTTAATATGGATCAGAATTGTAGTTTTGGAATATACATACATATACAGTATATATATATACATATACAGTGAGGGAAATAAGTATTTGAACACTCTGTGAATTTGCAAGTTCTCCCACTTAGAAATCACGGAGGGGTCTGAAATTTTCATCTTAGGTGCATGTCCACTGTGAAAGACATAATCTAAAAGAAAAAATCCCACACACATGATTTTTTAATAATGTATTTGTGTGTTACTGCTGCAAATAAGTACTTGAACACCTGCCAATCAGCAAACATTCTGGCCCTCAAAGACCTGTTATTCTGCATCTAAAAAGTCCACCTCCACTCCACTTATTATTCTAAATTAGAAGCACCTATTTGAGGTTGATAGCTGCATAAAGACACCTGCCCACCCCACATAATCAGTAAGACTCCACCTACCAACATGGCTAAGACCAAAGAGTTGTCCAAAGACATCAGAGACAAGATTGTAAACCTTCTCAAGGCTGAAAAGGGCTACGGGGCAATTGCCAAGCAGCTTGGTGAAAAAAGATCAACTTTTGGAGCAATTATTAGAAAATGGGAGAAGCTAAACATGACTGTCAATCTCCCTCTGACTGGGGCTCCTTGCAAGATCTCACCTCGTGGTGTATCAATGATCCTAAGAAAAGTGAGGAATCAGCCCAGAACTACACGGGAGGAGTTGGTCAATGACCTGAAGAGAGCTGGCACCACTGTTTCCAAGGTTACTGTGGCTAATACACTAAGACATCATGGTTTAAAGTCATGCATGGCAAGGAAGGTTCCCCTGCTTAAATCAGCACACGTCCAGGCCCGTCTTAAGTTTGCCCATGACCATTTGGATGATCCAGAGGAGTCATGGGAGAAAGTGCTGTAGTCAGATGAGACCAAAACAGAACTTTTTGGTCTTAATTCCACTCGCAGTGTTTGGAGAACGAAGAATGATGAGTACCATCCCAAAAACACCATCCCTACTGTGAAGCATGGGGTGGAAGCATCATGTTTTGGGGGTGTTTTTCTGCACATGGGACAGGATGACTGCACTGTATTAAGGAGAGGATGACTGGGGCCATGTATTGCAAGATTTTGGGGAACAACCTCCTTCCTTCAGTTAGAGTATTGAAGATGGGTCGTGGCTGGGTCTTCCAACATGACAATGACCCAAAGCACACAGCCAAGATGACCAAGGAGTGGCTCCGTAAGAAGCATATCAAGGTTCTGGAGTGGCCTAGCCAGTCTCCAGACCTAAACCCTATAGAAAATCTTTGGAGTGAGCTCAAACTCCATGTTTCTCAGCGAAAGCCCAGAAACCTGGTTGATCTGGAGAAGATCTGTGTGGAGGAATGGGCCACAATCCCTGCTGCAGTGTGTGTAAACCTGGTGAAAAACTACAGGAAACGTTTGACCTCTGCAAAGGCTACTGCACCAAATATTAACATTGATTTTCACAGGTGTTCAAATACTTATTTGCAGCAGTAAAACACAAATAAATTATTAAAAAATCATACATTGTGTTTTCTGGATTTATTCTTTTAGATTATGTCTCTCACAGTGGACATGCACCTAAGATGAAAATTTCAGACCCCTCCATGATTTCTAAGTGGGAGAACATGCAAATTCGCAGGGTGTTCAAATACTTATTTCCCTCACTGTATACATACACACACAGTGCTGCTTGAAAGTTTGTGTACCCTTTAAAATGTTCTATATTTATGCATAAATACGACCTAAAACATCATCAGATTTTCACACAAGTCCTAAAAGTAGATAAAGAGAACCCAGTTAAACAAATGAGACAAAAAAAATTATACTTGCTCATTTATTTATTGAGGAAAATGATCCAATATGACATATTTGTGAGAGGCAAAAGTATGTAAAACTCTAGGATTAGCAGTTAATTTGAAGGTGAAATTAGAGTCAGGTGTTTGCAATCAAAAGGTTGACAATCAGGTGTGAGTGGGCACCCTGTTTTATTTAAAGAACAGAGATCTATCAAAGTCTGCACTTCACAACACATGTTTGTGGAAGTGTATAATGACACAAACAAATAAGATTTCTGAGTAGCTCAGAAAAAGAGTTGCTGATGTTCATCAGGCTGGAAAATGTTGCAAAAGCATCTCTAAAGAGTTTGGACTGCACCGATGCAAAGTCAGAGTGATTGTGTACAAATGGAGGAAATTCAAGATCACTGTTACCCTCCTCAGGAGCGGTCAACCAAAAAAGATCACTACAAGAGCAAGGCGTGTAATAGTCAACAGTTATTGGAAACGTTTAGTTGCAGTTGTTGTTGCAAAGGGGGGTCACACCAGATACTGAAAGCAAAGGTTCACATACTTTTGCCTCTCACAAATATGTCACATTGTATCATTTTCCTCAATAAATAAATGAACAAGTATAATATTTGTCTCATTTGTTTAACTGGGTTCTCTTTATCTACTTTTAGGACTTGTGTGAACATCTGATGATGTTTTAGGTCATATTTATGCAGAAATATAGAAAATTCTAAATGGTTCACAAACTTTCAAGAAGCACTGTATATAATGTGCAACATTTATTACAATACTGTGGTATTTATACAGCATTACATGCTATTTTTTAATCCACCAATATGCAATATCCTGCGTACAACAGTCATGTACATTTAGTTGTAAATATTCTTTTGAATCAGTATTTATAAGATTTATTATATGTTTATGTTGTTTACTTATGTTTACAGTATTTACTAATAATCTCTTTTAATACCTATTTCTATTACTGAGTACTTCACTGTCCCTCTGCTGTTGTAACACTTTGAATTTCCCCACTGTGGGACTAATAAAGGATTATCATATTTTATATCTTATATAGATATACAGTTCCTGCCTTCTAAATGGAAATACAACTCTTGTACTCTTGTATTCTTGTCTTGTACTCTCATGCTGGTAATGAACTGTAAATGAAATGTTCTGCAAATGCATGGCAGTTTTCTGGGTAGATGTTGTTTGGAGTAAATGCTCCACTAGAATTTTGGTGTCTATTGTTATGGGTAAAAACACTTTTCAACTCTTGCATACATGCTCCCACACAGTCTCGTAAGTCAATCTAGTCTAATTTTAGTTGGCAAAAGTTACGTTAGTCTTTATCAGTCATAACACTAGGTCTTACAGTTAGTGACAGTATAAGCAACGATACATAACAGACTACACCAAAGGCACCTGTCAATATGCCAAATTATCTGAATGAAAATCTAGATCTTTTTTTGAATCTAGAATAGACACAGTTATGGTGAAAGTATTAACAGTATCAGACATAAGATTGTTCTGATAGCTCAAATTTTATCTCACAATGGATTTGTGGAGATTATAAGTAAGGATGTTTTTTATATTTCACTTGAAATCTCATGAAATCATATTGTTGTCGTTATCTCTGTTTCCTATTTTGTTTTTCTAAATCACTGGTTTTCAATCTGTGGTCAGTAGTACAACATGTAAATGACAACATACAAATAAATATTTAACTAAATTTGAAATATTATAAATGTTACTGTGATAATTATTTGTAAAAATAAAACCTTTAGGTTGACCAACGTAACTGACAACTATTTATTTTCTCTCAGTGCACGACAAAGCCGTTTTTATCACATTGTTCAACCACCACTGCAAGCAGAATATATGTTCTGATGCTTATTATGTTGAATGAAGTCAAGGTAAATTCTACAAGTGATTTTGACTATTATATTTGTATGCATCTAAAATGGTCTTGTCTGCCACAGAGGCTTTTGTGTAGGTTGTGTTGAGCTTTAGTTTATGGTGAATGGATAAATATTAATGGCCAAAATGACTTGGAATAAAGTGTTACATTAGCTTACATTCAGAAATAAGGAGGCCTTCTTGAAGTGTTTCATTTTGTAGACATAAGTTGGACAGTCACAATATGTTGGCGTTTACAGCATTTAGCAGATGCTCCAGAGTGCCGTATAAATATGCTTTGTTTACATTAAGAGAATCATCTCAGCTAGTACAGACAGTCCAAACTACTCTTCATTTCAGACATTGTTAGAACAAAACTGTTACTAATACCTAGTAAGAAGGAAAGATACACAATTATACACAATATAAGAGCATTACAAAAAGTTGTTTAAACTAGTGCTCGCTTAAGTGGTCGACAAAAAGATGGGTCTTCAGTCTATGTTTGAAGACTGCAGAACTCTGCTGTCTGAACAAACAGTGGGAATTTGATCCACCACCTTGGTGATAAAACAGAAAAAAGTCTTGATGCTAGTCTTCCACATGTCTTGAAGGATGGTGGGTCAAGCCAAGCTGTGCTAGAAGCTTGAAGGTTATGACGTGCAACTCGAGACTTGACGACCATTGCCATTAGGTAGATAGGGGTTGGTCCCTTTTTTGCATTTTTGCAAACATCAGGGTTTTGAATCTGATGTGAACCGCTACAGCACTGGACTGATGTGGTAGAACTTGTGTTAATTGAAGACCAGCCAAGCAGCTGCATTCTGGATCAGCTGCAGGGGCCTGATGGCTTGCATAGGAAGACCAGTCAGGAGCGAGTTGCAGTAGTCAAGTCTTGAGATGACAAGAAACTGGACAAGCACCTGGGTGGCATCCTGAGTTAGAAAGGGTTGGAACCATTGAATGTTGAAGAGGATGAACATGCACGACAGAGTCAAGATTGTAATGAAAAATAGAAATTATAAGTGGTTGTTCAGGATCACACCAAGGCTTTTTGCTTCTTGGGATGGAACAACCATGGAGTTCTCAAACAAGGTAGGAAGTTCAAGATGCAAATCATTGGTTCCAAGAATGAATAGAAGTTCAGTCTTGCTAAGTTTGAGCTTCAGGTTGTGGGTTGTCATGCATGTAGAGATGTGAGCCATACATGCTGAAATGCTGCTGGATACATGACTGTCTAAAGGAGGGAAGGAAAACATCGGTTGAGTGTCATCAGCATAACAGTGGTATGAAGATTTTTTTCACCAAGAGAATAAGTGTATAGTGAGGAAAAAAAAGAGGACCCAGTACTGAGACTTGTAGGACACCAGTGAAAAGCCTGCACTGAGCGGTTGTGGACCCTCTCCATGTTACCTGGTTAGACCACCCCTCTAAATTACTAGCTAAACTAGATAACTATCTCTAATCTTATTTATGACTTTCTGATTTTATTAGATGTGATCCAATCATGTGGACCACATTCCTTTTTCATTGCAAGAGCCTACATGTATGAGACTCCACCTCTATATTAATTACATCAAAAACAACTACACACAACATTCGCCTCCTCAGAGCACCATGAATGACTTCGCCTATCCATCTGTTGCTTGTTATTGTCTTTTACAATCTAACATTACATTTAAGTGGAAAGATATCCTAGTTAGTCACAGTATGCTACTGATTGATAGTTCTGAGGAAACAATTGAGACAGATGGTTGCCCTCTGTGAAAGCTGAGGGTACTGATACATTTAGTAAACAAAAGGCTTGGTTGATTTATAGCAAAGAATGAGTCAGAAAAAAATGAAGCCTTCATCATAAAAACCTTGCTGTTTACCATTTTGGAGTTGTCTGCACATCCAAAGACAGAAAATGTTGGCTTGAATATGTTAAATAGTTCTTATTAGGCTTCCCAGAGAACAGTTGTTGTCAAAAGGGTTCTTATGTGCAATGTCATTTATCAAGGGTGCCCAATGTTGGCCCTTCAGGTCTACTACTCTGCAGATCAGCACACTTGCATATTCTACAGTATCCAACATTTCATCTATGAGAACTGACTGGTTATCATCTAATATACAGTATCCCAGATTTTCATGTGCACCATGCATTAAACTCTACATCTGAAACGACTACTTTCAAATAATAATGCAAGTGTATACAGTGGTAACCCTACTTACGAGCATCCCTACTAACGAGAATTCCAGGTAACGAGTCCAGATCTTGGAATATTTTTGTTCCAGGTAATGAGTAAAATTCCAAGTAACGAGTAGCCTAAATTAGTTCAAGTATGCCAACCGCTAGGGGCGTGGCTGTCGTAGCATCCCCTAGATGCTAGCGTAGAAGAAGAGGTCAGTCATTACCTTTGACCGCTGTCCAGTGAAAGTGAAAGTGCTAGTGAAAGTGACGCAAAGACAGCAAAAGGTAGTGAACAAGAAAGTTAGATACATTTTACTTTTACTTTTCATATGATAAGTGTAACCATGCCATACACATACGCCCGTCCTCCTGTCCTCCTTAGCCGCCAGCCTACATGAGCGCCGTCGGTCTCCCTCTTCTTAGCTGGCAGCCTACACGAGCGCCGTCGTCTTGTTTATTTTTTAAAAACCCATATAAACACATTATTTAGCATATTAAAGTATACTGTATATTGGCCGGCTGACATGGATTAATCAGTTTTACATGTATTCTTATGGGGAAAATGCATCCAGCTAACAAGCAAACCAGCTAACGAGCTCGGCTCCTGCACGGATTAAACTCGTAAGCAGGGTTACCACTGTAATTGTAGATTTCATAGCATATATTATGTTCACCTTGTTAGCTCCAATCTTAATCTAACACACCTGATCCTGGCAATGAAGGCTTTCAGGGTCATCTCAATATCAGATCAGAGATGTGTTTGGTCTGAACTGACTAGGGAGTAGATTTATAAGAACAGGACTTGGCACCCCTGCATAGAAACACTGATGCCAATAAACTATTTTCCTAGAACCACACAATCAAGCCAATAGCCTATTTAAGAACCTGTTTTGTTAGAGGTGTAGGGTGCTTAACAATGTACAGACAATGGTGTAATAGGTATTTAACCAATATGAAAAAGCATTCAAACAATGGACATTTATAATGGATAACCTTTTTATATTATTATAATAAAAATAACCTTTTTCATGGCAGATACCAAATAATTCAATCATTCTTAAGATAAATAAGTCTGAAGATGAATAATTGAGTAATAAGCCTAGGATCAAAGAGTTTAAAAAAGTCCACTGAAGTAAACTGCATGAATTACTACTTTCACAATGTTGCAAATGTACAGTAACTTTCAGGAAGAACATCACAAACTGGTCATCTATTGCTTGTGCCTTTGAGCAAGACTTTTAACCTTGAGTTGCTCAAGGAGTGCAGCAACACAGCAAGCGAATATCACCTTCCCCTTAACTATTAAGACTAAATGTGTGTCTATTCACTTAATCTCCTTCTTAGGAAATCAGGACATTGTGAAATAATCTTTTTACACATTTCTCAGAATTCTACTTTAGAACTGCCCCCTTGTTCTAAGCACTGTGGTGCTAAAAAGATGGTTTCCTTGGAAAAACTGTCCAGAAAGTTCTTGAGAACATGCTTTAGCTTAGTGTTGCTTCCAAGTGTTGGAAAAAAAGATAAGACATGAGGACTAAAGTGAAGGTGGACAAAGTTGTGAAAGAGACAGTGGAGCAACGTTGAGCAAACGGAAGTGTGATAGTGTAAAACTCTGCTGATGACGTCGAGATAGGGTTCACAGAGAGACTGGCCATGATTATTGACTCATTTCACCTATTGTTGGAGGTTGATAGTGAAACTCATTCCAAGAACTCACAGAGGCCTAAGTAGGGTTGCATGTTGTTTCCATGCGTTAACCACAGCTAAGGTGATTGAGCTCAAAGCAGATACGGCAACTGAAATGGGTTTCTGAGTTATATGTACACAGTACTACGAAATACTAAAAAGGACTGAAGAAACAGCTGGTGAAATGGAGCCATTCTAGGTCATGTAACAGAGATGAATGTTGATGTATTCTGTTATCATACAGAAGTGGGTCATGTTAAAATGAGAAGATATGTGGGAGGGTACATGAGTGGTCAAGAGATATATATAGACAGAGATAGAGAGTGAGATGTACAGACAGAGATAGAGAGAGAGATACAGAGAGGGACAGAGAGAGAAAGACAGATATAGGGAGAAAGAGGTAGAGAGAGATAGAGAGAGGGAGAGGTAGAGAGAAACATAAAGAGAGAAAGAGAGAGAGGTAGAGAGAAATAGAGAGAGGTAGAGAGAGATAAAGATAGATATAGGGAGGGGGGGGGGTAGAGAGAGAGAGAGATAAAGAGAGATAGGGGTAGAGAGAGAGAGAAAGGCAGACAGAGAGAGAGAAAGAGAGAAAAGTACTCAGTGAGAGACAAAGGTAGAGGGAGGGAGGTAGGTAGGTAGGTAGGTAGGTAGATAGATAGATAGATAGATAGATAGATAGATAGATAGATAGATAGATAGATAGATAGATAGACAGACAGACACACAGAGAGAGAGAGAGAGAGAGATGTAGAGATCGATAGACAGGTGGGGGTCAGTGACCGTGCAGTTCCCTGAATGGATATGGCAGAATATAGATCTGTTTTCCGGCTCTTTCAGTAAAGGCTACATCCCAGCATTCATATGACGACCAGGTGCAATGTCATCCATCTGCTGGGACTGTTATTGTTACGGGAGGACAAACACATAAATCCTAAACAAAGATACTCTTATTCTCAACAGTGCTGGCTAGAGAGCAATACATGGAGGACTGACCGTAACCATCCAAGCAAACCTTACAATGCTAATAACATTAATTATCATGTGTGCTACCTCTTTGTCATGATTTCAGATGTAATGAATAAACTGTAAAAAAAGAAAATGGACAGTTTTGGTTCTAAAACCTGATTGGCTGAACCACATTGAATGCACTGCATGACATATGCATGGTTTCAGTATTTATATGTTGTGTTATTAACAACATTGTGCTGGTGGAAGTGTAAATGTAATGATTATGTACACAAACGTTTTTACTGTACTGTGGTGGAAGTATTGTTTATCGTGAGTATTGTTAATAAGAAATGATTAATTCAACTATTTGTTGAACATGTATTCATATCTATTCTGTTAACATTTTATAAAACTTGAGGCTGTGTGTTTAGGACAATTAACCATGTAAACACAAGGTAAATGCATGGCACCTTGTGGCCTATTGCTTTAAGAAATTATGCTACAAGTCGAGTTGAATGCATTCTTTTTGTGATGTCACAAAAAACAGCAAATTTACATATTCCCGCCTTTTTCTACAGCAGGTTAGCTCCACCCATTCATTTATAAGGATTTTTTCAGCTCAGACTGCTTTTTCAGTGAGAAACACAGGGCAGCCAATCAAAACAGAAACTATTTACATGTATTAGTCTTAAAGGCACAGTAACAAAAACATTTATTTCCAAGATTTAGAGATGTCGGAAAATGCTATTGTAAAAATTAATTAGGAGTCGTTGTGGTATGCAAAATGACAAATGTCTTAAGAGGATCTTAAGGGAAAAATGAAAATACAAGAAGAAAAAAATTAGAAGACAGGCTCTTTAATAACATCTGGCTTGAGTAACCTGCACACTGGGAGAAGGCCTTGGCCGAAGGACTTAGTATGATACATCTCATACACAGCTGTGGTTATTCAGTTCACTTCAACTAAATGACTGACTTGAAAAAGAAACCTGCTCCTCTTCCCAAAACAGCAACATGCTAATTGAGGCTCCACTCATACTAAACGTTAACTGTTTCCTGAGGCATGGAGAACTGGAGTTATGTCCCTGACTGAACAATAACAAAACTGTTGATTTGGAAACTAACTCCGCTCTACATGCAGCCTGACCTTTTATAAGCTGATGAAATATTGATGTGCTTTTAAAGCTTCTGATAAAGCAGGTGGCCTACATCATTTTAACACAGGAGTCATCAGTATCAAGCCATAGTAGTTTATACAGCCATTGGGTCACTATTATGACTGGATCTAAACAGGACATGTACGTCAGATGGGCTATGCTAAAAGAGCTGTGACCTCTAAGGACGTGAAAGGGGTTTGGCGCCTTCTTCCCTATTTTTGTGTCTGTATCTCTCCTGTGTTTGGTACTGAAACACTGTCCGTAGCGTGTAAATCCCATTCCCACAGTCCATTCATACGGATCAGTGCTCAGTGTGTATCGTAACCACACACCGGCTATCTTTATTACTGTGGTGCATTACCGTCTGTGCTGAAACACTATCCGTACACTTCTGCTCAATGATGTGCCATTCGAGTGCAGCTATTCATGGTAGGAAGCTGTCATTGAGAACTGAGCCACCATCATTAATAGTAGTAATAAAAACTGCTACCAGCACAATGGGGTTCACCAAAAACATGCCTAAATCATCACATATTTGTTAAGTAGACTTTTTATGTGGTTCCAAACACAGAATAACATCTATAACAAAAACATTAAGACAATACTCAAATGTCAACATGGCTGTTCTTATCTATGCAGAATGTGGTAGATTTTTCTTTTGCAAACTATTGTTTGAAATAGTTGTTGGCAAGACTTCATTTACATCTAAAACTTTAAAGGAACCATATCACAGAAAACCTTTTAAATGGACTTTTCACCCTGCAGGCCATACAGTCTATATATAGATGCTGTTTCCATGTTTACATGATGGCACAGAAAGCAATGTACCTACATCCATTTGTCCATTCCCTCTAAAGTGTTTCAGCAAAAACTGCTTTTTGAGTAACGCAAAGCATAGCTTCACCAATTAGAATAGAGCTCATTTACATACATCAGTCTTAAAGCCATTTTCCTAGCACTGAGGTGGTGGAACAAACTCTATAGGGTGAGATCACTATCTTTAATATGAAAGAACTGTGGCTGGTATTGTATTAGCTATATAACAATAACACATTTCTTGGGAAAATAGCTAGCTAATGCAATAATCCTCATTTCTTAGGAAGTCAGAGTTATTGTGTAATTCTCATTGAGTAATTAAGACCTCCAACTATTTATAACTATAATTATTTATAACTATAAATAATATGGACTCTCCCATTTTAGGGAGAACAGTTAAAGCTACCAATCGATAGCTAGTTTAGGTAGCTAGTCTCCTAGCAAGTCTTCCACTTCTGATGTATTTCCTGTTGTAGTTATGCAGCTGTTTCTACTTGTTTCTGTTGTGTGTTGGGTCTTCTTGAGTTATGTGTGCTTGGTTTAATCCTGTTTTTGCGCTCTTATATTAAAGACATTGATCTCACTCCATAGAACTCCCACTGGCTGTTCAAACAGCAGAGTTCCTCACAGTCTTCAAATGCTCGAACATTTAAGCAAACACTAGTTTAAAACACTTATTGTAATGCTCTTATATTGTATATAATTGTGTATCTTTCCTTCTTTCTAGGTATTACTGATGGTTTAGTTCTAACAGTGTCTGAACTGAAGAGTAGTTTGGACTCTAACCTGTCTGTACTAGCTAAGATAATTCTTTTAATGGAAACACAGCACTGTTGTACATCACTGGATAAGAGTGTCTGCCAAATGCTGTAAATGTAAATGTAAAGGCACAGGAACAAAAACAGCCTAAAGCATAAAGACATGTTGAAATTGTCCGTAAACATGAATTGTGTGTCATAAGTCAATTACAGAAAAGTCATAATTGGGCCTTTGGAAAATAAATAAAGTCCAAGAAAAATGTAGCATAATACAGATACAGATACAGCCGTAGTTCAGCACACAATATATAAACACTATTTATGAGTGATGTGCTTGGCTCATGTAATGACATATTTGGCATGAAACAGTAATAATTCTCCAGATGCGTATTTCTATGAAAGTAGGGATTGATTAATGCAGTGAAAATGATGTTTCACTACATGCCATTACATGCTGTGGACTCAGCAGCGAATGCTGGGCCCTGCGGGCTCTGCAGATATAGAGTATTGACCCTGGCTACTTGGGATGCTGGGAAAGCGCTTGTTGAGAAAACATGCAGTCATTTGTCTGGAGCAGAGAATGCGAAACACAAGTCTTGCTGGCCTCAGGTAATGCTTGCAACTCCTCGATTGGATCAAATAACAGTGAAGCAAAGCCTGACACAGTTTGCTTGTACTAGCTGTAGATGAGGACGTGCACGAATGCACAGACCCACACAATGACTATGGATACCCCATAACAAGCTAACATAGAAGATTAAATAGCTTCATTCAGGAATCACAAAATATAACTGAACCCTTTGGAATGACCTGGATTTCTGTGTTGATTGACAGTATAATGTGTCTTGGTCAATATGAACACTTACACATTGAGCACATTGAGAAAACATCTACAGGGCAGGCATTGGGTTATACAAGTACTTTGTCCATTAAATAAAGACACAAGTTTTATTATTGACAAATCTGATCTTGTCGGGAAAAACTGCTTTGTGTGAACCGTCGATTCAAACAACTTTCAGAAGCCCTTCAAATGCAGAACATCTAGTTAATTCCAAAGGATTCACTTGCTTTTTCTTGCAACTGTAGACATACAGGGGTTAGACAATGAAACTGAAACACCTGTCA
>BRDA01086543.1:16046-50757 GCA_036984385.1 Crenuchus spilurus
AAACTCAAACGTTAAAATAAAAACATGACCTCGATGTTCCGATTACATGTCCCCAATCTGTTACTTTGACTTTGACGACCAAAATCTGGTGTTAGTAAATAATCATACCACATCCCGGATATATTACAATGCACACAACATTATGGTGACATACCAGAGTTCAAAAGAGGACAAATTGATGGTGCACGTCTTGCTGGCGCATCTGTGACCAAGAGTCTTTGTGTCTAAATATTATTGAGCCACTTTGGGGTGTTTTGGAGGACCGAGTCAGGAAACGGTTTCCTCCATCAGCATCACGTAGTGACCTGACCACTATCCTGCAAGAAGAATGGCTTAAAATCCCTCTGACCACTGTGCAGGACTTGTGTATGTCATTCCCAAGACGAACTGATGCTGTATTGGCCACAAAAGGAGGCCCTACACCATACTAATAAATGATTGTGGTCTAAAACCAGCAGTTTCAGTTTCATTGTCTAACCCCTGTACATTAGCCTTGTAGCTCCAGTACAAAAATAAAATTGCAAACTCAAAATATCTTGGCTGATGGACTTTTTTTCTCAACAATATCCCTTTAAAACAAATACAACTACATTACCAAAGAAAACTACAGAAAACGTGTCCCAAGGCACCACTAGACATATTGTAACTGGCATCTCTGTCACACATGGGCCATTAAAACAGCAATTTGCTGAAGCACAAAGCCTGCCTGGTGGACATTTGCAGGTTAGCAGTGTATATACAGTTTCAATTAACATAATTAATGGTTAGTTACACTAATGTTCCTGACAGCAATTGGCCTGTGCTCAGTTCAAATGTTCACTTTATTATTCCTCCCATTCAATCACTGGGTTTCGCCCAAAGAAAAACAACATAAAAAGAATATAAATCAACCTCAACAGGAATCAATCCTACTGTACTCAATATAACACACATCTTCTCGCTTTTAGACTATCATGACGTCAAGCTACATGGGCAAATTTCCAAATCAAACACCTGAATACAATCATTATTTAACAGTCAACTATGAGTCCAATGCACCTGTTAATCAGCATGAATCAGAAGCAAATGAATGAATGAATGCAAAATGAGTGACTAGTTCTAGTTGCATTAATCAAATAAACCTAAGCCTATTCTGAGACCTGCCGCACTGAATGACTTCTGGTAAATACTACAGAAATACATAATTGAATAGGCTCTGCTACCACACATTGTAGTAAACAGCAGCTAGCATTTAGCTTTTGCATGTTGCACAGCTGTTTCCTTGTTGGAGACACATTTAGATGTTGATGAGTGACCTCATGTTTTTCTTACTGTTGCCTCGGGACTGTACAATCCATCTGTATTTCCTAAAGATGGAAAATGAACAATACTGATATCATCATGACTTTGCATCATTCAGAACTGCACTGGATGAGCGCTTTGAGTTCAATGGACAAAAGAAAAATATTACACTGAATCAGGCAGTTGATCATTATTCACAAAATATTTCGTTCCAACATAACTAATACATGCACACACTTATGGAGTAGATTTATGCCTTTGCTTGAAAGCAGGTTTTAATGGTCCAAGGCAGACATATTCCAATCTGGACCTCAAATTCAAGTCCACTCTTAGATTTTGTAAGAAATAAAATATTTCAGTATTTAACGTGAGAGTTGGGGGCCAGTGAGATACATCTCAAAGAAATCTTTAGAAATTTTCAAAGACTATTATACTGTTTGCTGCAATGTACAGGCCGTATATGATATCTAACCTGCAAATACTGCCTGATTTGAACTTATTATGGACGTATGTTTGAATTTGATTAATATTATTGGTGATGTCACTTACACCATCACATTTGCATACATCAGGTTAGCCCATTCACAATAAAGTAACAATTTTTGAATGAGGCATATTGCAAAATAGGCAATCAGCACACACTTACAAATACATGGATTAAGAGATTACAAACAGCAAAAGTACACCTCAGGAAAATAAAATAAAAATGTATAATATAGGCCCTTTATATCTTTCTGGGTTTAATTAATTATTTCTGCCTAATATATTCAAGCTTATATGCACTTTTACGGCCTTGCTATTGCAATGTGGGGTCTGTCAAATTTCTATCCATCCATCCATCCATCCTAATTTTCTTGCAAATTTGAATGTAAAAAGCACTCAGATCTTGAGAACATCAGTATAAATGACTTTAATAGTGATACATTAAGCAGATGGCTCATGCTTGAAGCTGTTATAAAGATCAAAGTTGTCTATTTCGGGTGGAGGTCCTTGTGCGTTTTTATTTTCAAAAATGCTCTTTTTGAACCGTTTGAAAATGTACTTATTCTACATGAAAGACAATTACAATTGTGTCATGACACAGAATTGCTTCCAACATACTTGCAGTTATGAGACACTGTAGGATTACATACAGTAAATCAAGAAATGTTGCAAACCACACCATTCTCAGAAATCATGTTCAGAAACAAGCCATTTTGTCTTTGATTGTGTTGAACTCTGGTGTATTATACCAGCCAAACATGAAAATGTTTACATAATGTTTAATTCACATAGAGATTATGTCATTATCTGATAGCTTCCTTGTGACACAATCAGCCGGATTTCACTGCCTTGCTTCAAAGAAAGTACATGACAAACAGAAAACTACATCCTGGCCTACAGCATCATAGATGTGCTTTTGGATAACAGGGAAAATACTGTAAGGGTGCTTCCTAGCAACACAGAAAATAAAGGTTTGCAGGATGGGTGGGTAAGCTGGGTGGGTAGACCTCAGATGGCCCAGAGTACACGTATCTGACAGCTGTCTGAGGGTTGGCGAGGTGCACCTTTGATCTGTGTTGTGTTTTACCGACTGCCAGTTGACCTATTCATTGTCCATTCATCAAAGTCAACTGACACATCAAAGCCCTCCTGAGCACAAGAGCTGTGTGGGCAATGAGAGCGGTCATTCATCACTGGCCTGGAAAACATTCTCGTTTTCTACTTTTCTTGTCTACCCTCCCTCTTGACTCAAATTCTCCCTACATGTCTCATTTCATTCTGGCAATTCTATTATCCATGTGTCCCCACAGCATCACCACAGTACTGCAGGTGCTGACGCTAACTTGCTAATCTTCCTTACATGGCAGCATTTTATCCCTTCCCCATCATTTGAGTGAGAGGTGTCTAACTTGCCTCCATAAGCATTGCCACACAGGTTTGGTAGCCTTTAGATTTACTTCTCAACCCCTTCACCAATTTATGTAAGTTCATGCTGTGTATACACACATACAGTGAGCACCACACACACAAGGGGGGCAGTGAGCACACACATACCTGGAGTAGTATAAAGTGGGCAGCTGCTTTAGTTGTGGTGCCTGGGGAACAGTAAGGGATTAGGTGCATTGGTCAAGAGCATTCATTCATGAATGCTTAGGGAGGGAAAAGCACTATTCTATACACACAGTCCTCTCCTCAGCGTTGCTGTTGATCAAACTGACAATGTTTTTGGTCCCCAAGTCTGCTTATCTTATAGTTGGGCTACGTCTGCCCACAACAGAAAATTAAACTAAAATCAAAGATGCTCATAGCTGGTGCCCCAAGTGGCTCAGCAGACTAAGGCACCGTCACTATGATCTGAGGATCACGTGTTGGAATCCCAAGTCATGCTGCTAGCCACTGGCAGCACTGTGGTTTCTCTGGGTGGGTAAAATGGCACTCTCTCCCCAGCACTGCCAAGTAATGTTGGTTGGCTCAGGTGTCTGCCAGGTGGTCCATCAGACCTGGGGATTATGTGCTTTTCTCCAAGCAGATTGGCTGCCAGGCGGCAATGTATCAGCAGCAGTTCTAAAAGAGGTGGAGCTTGACTTCACATGCATCGGAGGAGGCCTGTGTGAATCTGTACCCTCAGAGTCAGAGTCATTACAAATTATATGGAGAGCCCTAATGACTGGGTGGGTCAATTGGCTACTAAACACATTTGGGAGAAAATGGTGTATTACATATTATATATATATATATATATATATATATATATATATATATATATATATACATATACATACATACATACATACAGTATAATCTATAAAATCTAATTTTTTCTCCCAAATTTTCTATCATTTGCACATTAGGCTCACATATGGGATCGGAGAGTTTACGGATTTAATTGCTTGCCAGGCCACAGTTGGTCTCTATGGTAACACCTGGCAACCAGCTCTACAGACAGAGCCAAAAGGAAAGTCTAAATCCTGCCACCCATCCATCCCGCATACCTTTGTCTTCACTGTGCAAGCAAATGCTGCCAACAGCAGCAGCTGTGAGCTCATTCTGGAAAAAGCGTCATGAGGGTTGACCTGTATTTATCCCTTGCTCATTGTCACCTTAGGTAAGTTCCTGACTGACCTCAGACATGAGGTCATTGTGTTCATTTACATTAAAGAAAGCAGGAGGAAAAGGCCAGGTGAGCTGTTGGCAGCTTGAGCTTGTATGCAGCCTCAGCTTGTCTCAGTCGAGGGCAGCATTCCAATCAAAACCCTACAAGAATGGCATTAAATTCAGATCATCTGAAGACAAGTAAAAGGGGAAAACTTTAGACCTAAAATAAACCAGTCTGTTCCACAGCATGTGAAACTCCAAGATGACTAGCAATACATTTTTTCCAGAAATATCATTCGCTGACTACATTTTATCCCACATGTAAAATAAACTAAGCTTATTTGAATTAAATTTAGGGACAGTTATTAAAAGTACATTCAGAATTTTGTGAAAGATGCTGTTGTATTGCCTTCTGATAAACATCTACATTATAAACACTGCATTCATATTATTATTATTATTAAGTGCCATCAAGAAGATTCAGACTCCTGGCATCTAAAAGGATACAATCTTCTTTTTGGATCTTCAGGTTTTTGGCCCATTCTTTAATGCTCTGGTTGTATCCATCCATCTTTTTAAGGGAATTTCTTTTCTCTGGTTCTTTATGGATGTAAAAACTGGACAATTAAAAGCAGGACAGGACATTAATGCTTCTGAATGTTGTTTCTGTAGAAGACTCTTGAGAGTTTCTTAGAACAGTTGGACATAAAAGAGAGCAACAAAATGGATGGATACAATCAGATGAATCATGAATGACTCATTAAGCCCGAAGACCCAAAGAGAAGCCATGATGTTCTGGAGAAACTCCATTCATGTGAACTCCAGGAGCCGGGACAGTGCTCCACCCACACAGATCATGCACTGCACATCTGGGCACCAAGTGCCAATGGGGGTACCAAAAAGGTGTCCACCACAATCCCCCCCTCCACACATACACACAGGGCACCTAAGTAGGGCACCCTTGAAATCTTGAAGAATTTGAAATCTGTGAACTTTGCCCTCCCAGGGGGTGGTGGGTGTGTGTGGCTGGTGTAGAAAGTTCAGCCCCAGACAGTATGTGTGCTTAGGGCACCCAAAATGCCAAGTGCTAGCACTGTTCAGGAGTTAGAATTGACTTGATGTCACTTAATAATAAAGGAGATATGATCTACCACATTAATCATTCATTACTTTGCATTTGCAATACATACAATAAATATGAAAAAAATAAATATAAGTGAGGATGCCACAACCACTATATATAATTTAGATCAGAGCGACACCTAGTGGTCTTGATGTGCCTGAAATCATAGTCTTAATGCTGCCAGTGCAGACAGCACATCAGGAGATACAATGCATGTTACCTATTTAAGACTCATATCTCAAGTCAAACAAGATCAGCCTGGCATTTTTTCGCCCATTTCAAGATAAATGAGCGTGATCTGAGTGTTTCCATTAGACTGCTCTTCAATCCATGCTGGTCATAATGTGATTTAACTCACATATAGAATAAAGAGCTACATTCTCAGAATAGAACATTTTTCCTTTAACAAAATTCATTCACACAGTCTAAAAGTGATGGTTCTTCAAGGGTTTAGTAAAGAAAATTGTTCTATATAGGACCATGAACACTCAAATAACCTAAAGGGTTATTTGCATAGTAAATGGGTTCTACAGATTAATGAGGAATGTGTTGTAAGAAACAACGATTTAGGGGTGCCTAGCACACAGTAAATCTGCCAGTGTTAAATTAACACTATTAAAAGTTAAATTAAAACTGAGGGTGTCAAAATGTAACACCCTCAGTGTTAATTTAACTCTAATAGTGTTGATTTAACACTGGCAGATTTACTGTGCAACCCTGCAGACTCCACACCAACGAAAGCCCCCCTCTTTATGCTGTCAACCAATTGGCAAATATAACAAACAAATAATCTAACAACAGACAAAAATTTATTAATATCCATTTATGGCATTTTTCATTATTATTTTTGCCATATAGAACCATTTTCAGAAAGGTTCTGTATAGAACTACCTACAGCACGTTCCTTATCAATCTGAAGAACAATTTCACCATTTGAGTATCCAATGGTTCTATATAGAACCATTTTCTTTACTGAAGAACCCTTGAATAACCATCTTTTTTAAGACTTTAAAGTAGGCTTGGCTTGGCCCACCCAAGTCATAAAGAGTCATGTTTGGTGAAGGTTTGGTCTAAAGCATTCAGCCTGTTCTAAGGAACGACATGTTATTTCTTGCTTTGATGGATTGGAACATGTCCAGAACTGGACAATAATGCATTCATAAGGAACTTGAGTGCAAACTGTAAGGAAACTCATTCTATGTTACTACAAAGAAAATGACTTAATGGTCTCTCAGACTCTGCAGGAAAGCAGGGTTCTTTGCGGGTCAGCTTTTACATCTTGGCTGACAGAAATGTGTTTATTTATTTATTTATTTATTTATTTACAAGCCAACCAATAAATAAAAAGCACTGAATGCCTTTGGCCAGTTCATTTTATACTCATCAGCCAGCTGCAGACGGTCTGAATGATGCCACAGGGACATGTTCTCACACAGTAATTTCAGCCCAGTCTTGAATTCTGCCCTTGACTTCAGCAACAGTGATTCATTAAGTGGACCATGTGTAGGTGTACGCAAACTGCAAGAGTTTAACTCATCAGCCTAAAAATGCGTGGGACTCAAGACAACTATGAATATGTCAGATTTAAGCAGCTCTACTTTCTGCCTCATGAACATAGAATTTATGAGTGTATTTTTACTGAAAAAATAGTTTATATTTGATTTTATAGCAGTAACTTCATGAGAAGGTTCTCCACCCATACATATCTCATTAATAGAAATATTTATTTATTTAAGTACTAATTTTTTATAAAAATAATTAATCCAAGCAGAATTCCCTATTTGTCTAATATTCTACATAATTCTACAATATTTTACTAAAACCTACTGTTAACCCTCTGGAGTCTGAGGGTATTTCAGACACTCTGATGTAGTCCGACATGCCCTGACTTTTTACAAATTTTACTTTTTACACACATCTACAATTACTTTTTTTCCCCCCCAGAGTGTTACACAGGCTTTTGCTCAGCACAAACATGGCAACAACAGTGTCAAAACAGTAAGAGTGTCATACATCTACATTTTCATTAAATCTGCTCTAAACTTCCAAAAACCTGTTTTCAGATGTGCTGATTTCATGTGAAAAAACACTCTAAACAATTCTAGCCAAGACTTTTGAGCTCTGAACTGAATAAACAGAGGTGTTGGCTACACACTAGTCATTACAGTTTCTGGTTTTTAGAAATTGTATGTGGTTTTATTTCTTAAGCTTAACAATTGTGACACTGTTAAAACTTAAATTGTGACATCGTTAAACTTAACAAAAGTGACACTGCCTTTTACTCAGTCACTAACCCTACACTGAATACTGATGAGACAGGTGTGAGGTGAGAGATCCTTTAAGGTTTCCAGGGTATGTTTAGTTTTGTTTCTAGGATAAAATCTCTCAGTTATATAAGTGTTTTTGTAGAATTCCATTAATATACTGCCGGTGGGAGCACCAACTCCACAGGGTTGATATATACAATGTCATTTGAAATGGTTTGGTCTGAAATGTTCCATTCTCAAGAAACTTACCTGAAAGTCAGGACACCACAGTGGTGGTGATAGGAACCAGGCACCTAAAGGGGTTTAATGCTTAAAGGGATTAAAAGTTATATCCCTGGCTATTTTTAAATAAGTATGGTTAAAAAAATTGTTTAACACAAGTCACATATACAAAAAGATCATTTTAGAATTTGCTAATGGCTGCAATTTTTTTCTATTTGTTAATTGGTTGGTATCTTTCTCTATAATGTAACTTCTCTGTAATGTAATGTAATATAATCAAACCACTCTGAATCTCAAATTATGCATTTAGGCATGTAGAGTAAGCCGCCTAGCAGTAATAATATGGGCTTTTTACACCAAAGGAATATAGAATTAGCAGGTACTTGTGGGAGGCTTTGTTGATCAAATCAAGCATGAGGCTCCACACTCTACACAGTCTCTAACTATAGAGTTTCAAAGGTCCTTCAATTTAATAGACTGCACTTCCCTGGACGGCTGGCACCTTTCCCTTTTTTATATCAATACTTTAAATATCAGGTGAAGGGTGCTGGGGAATCACAATGGTGCCATCAATTACACAGGGCGAGCAAAATCAATTCAATGTCTATTAACGCAACGGCCAGTCAAATTACAGTTTAGCATAGTGGCTCAAACTCACTGCATTTCAAATACTGCTGATGTCATGGATAGGTTAGGAAATGAGGTACTAAAACCACCAGGACTGGTTTTATTGTTTCATGGCAGCTCAGCTACTTTTGAATCATTGAGGTCTCTGATGATATTTGTGAAGAATCCAGTGGTATAGTCCAGTTTGAAGTAGTAGGTATACTGTGGCTAGCTACCTAACCTGATAGGCTAGTCAAGCTAGTACTTAGCAACACAACTAAAACACTCAGCTAGCTGAATTAATAGCCTACTTCTAACCACAGACTGTATAACTATATGAATGTATGAAGGTTTTTTGTTTTTTGAAGTTAATTGTGGGTCAAATTTGCTTACAAGGCTAATCAAAATAGCACTTGCTAGTGTCACACAAGGCAAGAAAGACGCTTTGATCTTTTCTGTTTATCATAACCCAGATTGACATTCAGCAAATCTTGTAATATTGAACAGTGGTAGGATTCATAGCAATTATTCTCAAGTTGTAATAATTTCTCTATTTTGTATTGCAACTTCTGATGTTCTTTCAGTTTGTTAGCTTAATGAGAAATAAGGGAGAAAGGAGGAAATAACTGGATTGTAGTCTAGTTTCATTATTATTATAAATGGGCAGATAGATAAATCAAACAAATGCATAAGTAGAAGTTTGAGAGCATTTACACAAATCCTAGTGTGATGTAACCGATTCAAGATCAGGCTCTTCTCTGATCATAAAAACTATGACTGTGAAGCCATAAACAAAAAAATGGACCAGAAACACCTCACTAATGTGTGTAGTGAATTTAAGTGTGTGACACACTATGAATATTTAACCTCCTGCTCAACCATTTGGTAGAGCACATTTGATTCACTATATCTTCTTGCAGAAGGTGTTAAACTTAACACAATGTGATTGTGCCATTTCTACCAATCGGTAGAGGTATGTTAGGCTAAAAACATCCACTAGATCCTGTCTGAACGCAAACCACCAATGCTTCATAGCCAAACCACAAGGAATAAACTAGATCATATGCTGAAAAACATTGAGATGTTGCACACAGAAGATTAAAAAGTTAACAAAACTAGCATGTTGTTGAACTGTTTCTGTATTCGTAGTTTATGTTTTGATTTTATCAAAAAGTGACATCTCAATGTTAGTGTACGTTTTAAAAAACTGTGGGGTCTTTAAAATCATTGACTGTTTTTATTATAGGCCCCCACTTCAGCA
Source organism: Crenuchus spilurus (assembly GCA_036984385.1). Classification (NCBI taxonomy): domain Eukaryota; kingdom Metazoa; phylum Chordata; class Actinopteri; order Characiformes; family Crenuchidae; genus Crenuchus; species Crenuchus spilurus. The sequence goes on from BRDA01086543.1 coordinate 25,885, forward strand.
AAAAAAAATCTTTTTCATCTTCCTTGGTAAGGATGTTAAAGGTTTAAGGAATAAATCTTCAACAAGAATCTATCAGAGAATTCGAGAATGTCATCTTTGAAGGCCTCATCTATCCTTCCTCAGTCTTTTTATACCTTCATATTGCCTTTTGGTGGGTGGCTTGAAATGTGACAGGTGCTGTCTTAAAATACATATTTGATGATTCACAGGAAAAAGGAGGAAAGCAGAATGAGGAAAGGAGTGAGACTTAGAAGAGCATTAATATGTTAAATTATGTGTGAGTACAGGTGTTGGCTATCAAAAGGAGATGAAAGCAATGTGAACTTCTACCTCCCAACACTGCTCAGGTCTTCTCCTAGATGATGAGAATAGAGATCTTCATGTTTATGAATGACTATAAAAGAAATACTAAGTCAAAAAGTGATCATGTGACTAACAATGAATGAAAGCTGGTGGGACTACTTATTATAGCATAATATTAATTGTAATAATATATATATATATATATATATATATATATATATATATATATATATATATATATATATATATATATATATATATATAATTTAAAACATAACTGTAGTAGAATGTATATGAATTTGTGTTGACTTCACTCAATGTACTTTTAAATTGATTTTATTTTTTAAAAATTACAATGAAGATACAAATATCTTCTAGAAAAGTGAACCTTTATGTTAAGAAACATTAACCTTAAGAACCATGCTGGTCCTTTTAAGGTTACATTTTCACCACAACTTGGTTACACTGTTCCATTTAAACAGGAACTTTCAACTAGAATGCCCCCAGAAGTAAATTTTCCTACTCAGAAATTCAGGACAGTGTTAGCAACCTCAAACTGTAAGCATGTAAATCTGTAGCATTGTATTGTTTATTATCTGTATCTGTAACTATCTGTATCTCTTTACATCAGTTGTGTACACAGTGATTTACAACTTCTATCTGTTGGTATGATGTTTGGATATGCAAAATACTATGTAATGTGTTGTTATCAACTGTTATTGATAACAGCAACAAATGTTTTCTTAGAGGAGTCCATATTTGTTTTGTAAATGTTTTACTGGAACACAGTCAACTTCGGTGAGATGTCACTCCCAACTCCAGCATCCAGGTTATAAGGGAAAACCCACATGGCAGACAAGTCTGGCCTAAATATGATCAAATTAAAGCACTGAATAGGTCCGTTTTGGCAATAAAAGTATACTACTGATAAAACGTTTTAGAACTATTCATAGAACATTTCTGGTATGCGCCTAGTTGGTCAGGGGTTCATCCTACAGCAAGATAATGACACAAAACATAAATCCAAGCTCTGCCAGAACTACCTCAGGAAAAAAGAACAAGATGGTCAGCTTGAAAACATGGAGTGGAGCACAGTCTCCAGACTTAAACCCCATCCAGCTGATTTGGGATGAAGTGAAAAGTAAAGCAAACCTACAAGTGCCAACATTTATGTGACGTTCTGCAGCAGATTGGTGAAGAACTGTCTGAAGAATATTTACAATTTGGTCTATAAACTGATTCCACGATTTCTTATTTAACTCCTATGCTTTCATTTCAGAATGCAATGAGATATTAAACTGAATAATTCTTAGTAAAAAATAGGAAAAACTGGTGTTCTAAAGCCAGCAGTGTACAGCAGGCCAAAACTGGCCCAGTTGTGACATACATGTTTAAGGTTTGTAATGGAATTGAACTTATTTTGGGCCAAAACTCTCCAAACTATAGCCAGTCACATGCATCACCCATGAGTTGTGGTTTAATTCAGGTTAAATGCAGGGATCTATAAATTCCAGCACCTGGATTTGGAGAAAGTCATCACTGTCACTCTACATCAGTGTGTGGACTAGAACCGGGCCATCACTCTTTTGTTATCAGGGATGGAACACAGCTTGAGTGAACACTGCTGTTTTTTCTTTAACTGTGTAGAGTTTTGTAACTGCCAGCAATAACCATGACTTTGAAGGAATGACAACCAAGAGGAACACAAAGTAAGAGTTTGAGAACATTTCCCTACAAGTGAGGGTCAGTGGTTGTACATTTCATATTATGAAAGTATGAAATTTCCATCCAAATGTGACTTGACCTTGAGAAAGTAAACTCAGGCTTTTTGCTCTGCTCTAATACAAAGGACAAACAGAGGGACAGAGCCTTCAGTCACATTTCAGGCAAAGATACTAGGAAAGAAGGAAAATGTGGTTAGAAAGTGATAGATATTTAAGGTTCCAGACAAGAAAGGAAAGAAGTGAGACTGGAGAAAGAAGTTAGACTCACTAGAGCACTAATATGTGACACGATGTGTGAGAATAGGTGTGAACAATTAAATGGAAAGGAAAGCAGTGCGAATTTCTTCCTCCCAACACTGTTCAGATCTTCTGTCAGATGATGAGAATAGAGACCTTCATATTTATGAATGAATTAAAGGAAAGCTAATTTCCAATGTGATCATGTGACTAACAGTGAAGGACAGCTTGTGGGGCTACTTATCATAACATAATTAGCATCATGCTAATTGATACCACTTCCAGCTATTTTTGCACAATATTGGTAAGGAATCTAGTGTTATTATTGCTGTTTGTATACTTTTTTTTAAATATGAATGCATAAGCATAACATTAATTTCACAGGAATGCAAAGCCTTATATTTGATTTATGATTTACAATATCAACCCTCAGGTTAAATGTACAGTTGATGGAAAATGGAAGGACAATCTGCTCTCCACAACACAAGACTGTGCACATCAATAGCTTTTCATACAATTCAAGGCTTAATAAAATATCCCCTTTTCCATTTATAAACACAAATGTGGTTTTATAAAAAAAAGTGTGAGAAATAATCCATAGTGATTTACACCAAAATCTCTAAAACAAAGGTACTGGGCCATCACTGGGTCAGTACATTTTCTGTAACTGTAGTGGAATCCTGAAGGGGTTTAGATTGGGAGCATAATAGTATCAGATTGTGTTGTAAGGATTGTATTTGAACTTGTATTGACTCCCCTCACAATGTCCTGAATTTTTCATTTATTTTACAGCTTAGAACACAGTCAGGAATGAGCTTGTAAACATACAAATCTGCTGCTTTCTTCTGCAAAAAGTGATTGTAGTGAATCTTCAAGGTAAATAATTGGACCTTAAGAATCACGTTGGACCTTTACAGGTACATTTGCATTACACCTTGTACATAACACTGTACCGGTGTTATTATTACCAGCAATAACAGTGATTCAAGTGGTTAAAAGACACAGTAAAAACAACCAAAGCTAAGAGGAATACAAAGGGGTGAATTACAAAAGCAGAGATGAAAAGTCTTGGAAAGAAGGGAGGGTCAGTGGTTGTACACTTTGTGTTATGAAGGTATGAAATTTTTATCCACCTGTGACTTTAACTTGCGGCTTTTGCGGATGGATGTTCTTATAGAAAGGAAAAAAAGAACAGTAGAGGACCAAAATTACAGAGCTCAGTCACAGAGCAAGTCACTGGGAAAGAAGAAAAATGTGGTGTGTCCCCCTTCAGCTCAGGCCCAATACGCAGTGAGAGAGGGTTGAAATATTACGCTCTATAAAAGTTTAACGAGTTTCAGGCTCTGCCTAATCTATAGCCATGGCCCTGTCTCAACCTAGTCCCTTCGACCAGAGAGAGCCACATACAGAGTGAGCAGAATTAATAGCTCTTCAAATATTTACATCTAAATCATTTACTGAGCTAAATCAAACCAATTATAACTTTTAGATTAAGTGCAAAATGTATGGATTACTGAAATAACCAGCAAAGCTGAAGGACTCTAGAGGTTCACTGCTTTGTAAGGCTTCTTTCACCCTGTTCTCCCATAAGACCACCACCACAGGGCAGGTACTATTTGCTGGATCATGGACACTGACGTGGTGCTGGTATGAGTGGATCAGAAGACAAACGTATCTTGTTGGTCCACTTTGTATATGTAAAGTCAGAGACAGAAGCTCATCTGTTGCTGCAGTTTGTGTTGGTCATCCTCCAGAAAATGGACGGAAAGTTTTGGGGTCAGGTGGGTTTAACAGATCTGCTGTGGCCACCAACACAACACCCACCAACAAACCACCACCTCATCAGTGTCACTGCAGTGCTGAGAATGATCCACCACCCAAATTATACCTGCTCTGTGGGGGTCCTGACCATTGAAGAACAGGTGAAAGGCGGATAATAAAGTATACAGAGAAAACGAGGGACTACAGTCTGTAATTGTAGAACTACAAAGTGCACCTGTAGGCTTAGTGGAGCTGATAAAAAAAACTACAACAATGAGTGTAAATACAAGGAGGTGGCTTTACTGTTTTGGTGTATTTAGCCACGACTCTTAATAGCAGATAACAGAGCCAAAAAAATCACAGTGGCAGTAGATGATAATGGGCTGCAAAGGGCTTATTTTCAAAAGAACATACCATTCACTCTTCATTCCATACAGTCTATATATGGAAACAAATGTGCAAAACAACCTGTTTTGAACTCGCTGCTTGTGATGTCACAGGAACCAACAGATCTGCATATTCAGCCTGTAGCTGTTTAATCCAGCCAAGTTTAAAGTTAGGTGTTTTAAACTAAACTGTTTTTAAATGAAACATGTACATGTTTGCATACGGATGGTAGGAACATGTCCAATATTTTGGGTGGGAAAAATATCCGTACAAATATTTGAGCAAGCTCATTCAAAGTTGCTTACTTAGACTGTACGTACTACATTCAAACCAATACACACTGCTCCGACCAAACAAATACTAACGTGTAGTATCCATGCAACCTCGGACTCAATACATCTGTCATCTTTCTAATGTCCTTTGATGTATGATGTCACACCACCACTATAAATGTTCATTAATTGAAAGCCTTGTTCACATACACAATACATTTTAATTATAATATGTTGTAGCTTATTATATAATTTTGTAGCTTACTTACATTTGTAAACTTGCAACTCTCCATTTTTTGCCATTTTCCCCCTCAGCTTTGAACACCTCCACCTCCTGTTGAATCATGGGATAGCACAGTGTGCTACTGATGCATACTGTAAAATGTGTAAAGATAGGTAATCTGGGTACTTTTCACATACTGCTTGAATACTGTGTAGTCGGACACACTAGTCATTCTCGCCTACTGCTTTCACCTACGTTGTAGTATGAAAATATGCGATTTCAGGCGCAGCCACTGTTTTTGAAATGGATCATTCCAATCGCGCCTCCATCTCCAAGATGACATTGAGACATGCTAACATCTGATTCCCTGCTAACATCTGATTGCCTGAAATTTATACCAAATAGAAAAGGACTTCATGAGCCTTTTCATCTGCCAGACTATAAGTCATAGGTAGTAAACCAAGTTGCCAGCAGCCACGATTGAAAATGAAAAATTGCTACTTAATGTCACCAGAATTTCCACTGTGATAATAGTTAGCCTTATTAGCTAGCATTAACTAGCAAGACAATCATATGTAGTCAAGTTGTAATAAAATGGGTAGAAATATATATGACTTGGGTGGCATGGAGGCTACCACGTTCAGCTCTCAACGCTGAGTTCTTGGATTCAAGTCACCATCTGAGTGGAGTGTCTCATGTTCTCACCGTGTCTGCTAGGTAGATGGTTGCTTCCTGTTGAGAGTACACTGTGCACAATTGGCTGCCACTTCTCTGTGGTGTGTGTGGTTGAGTGTGTGTAAATTGATTGTGTTGATTGTAAAGCATCCTTGGGTATTAGAAATGCACTATACAAGTGTAATGTTCATTCATTCACCCATATGCATTAATGAATTCGCTTTTATGCACTGCATGAAACACCACAGCAGGCTAAAGATGCACAACAGGCTGAGGAAGCAAGTGTATATTCAGGGTTTCATGTGAGGTCCTAATTCTGAGTTATAGTTTGGAATTACGGTTGCATTATCAATAAAGTTAGTCTTAGGATCTTCAGTAAATATGACCATTGAAAGTAAACAACATTGACACAGTATTTCAAATGGGGTGGGGGCTGGGGACAATGGTTGTTGTGTCCCCACTAATGTACATGTTTTTTTTTTGTTTTTTGACATATATCAATCTTATGAAGACATATAAACACAAATAGGCACAAAACAAAGTTTTAATTCAACAGAAATGAATGGGCCCCCAAGTGGCTCAGCGGGCAAAGACACTACCACTATGACAAGAGGATCGTGAGTTCGAACGAGAGTGAGCGCTCTTTCTCCCTATCACCCTCACGTTGCAATGTGTGCTGGCTCAGGTCTACTGATTGGTCCAATTGGAGCTGTGGACCCTGTGTGCCTTCCTCCAAGCGCGTTAGGCTCTCCAGTGACGGTGTATCAGCGGTGGTTTGAAAAGAGGCGGTGGCTGCAGCACACGCAGTGGAGGAGGCTTGTGCTTGCCTGCACCCTCTTAGAGTCAGGGACATTGCAAAGTGATGGGGAGAGGCCTAACGGAGGGGATGGGCTAATTGGCTACCACTACATTGGGAGGGGGATAAAATTGGCAAGAACTTAGAAATAAATTAAATAAAAAAATAAATTAATAATAATAAAAAAAAATTTAAATGAATTACTGGTTTCGGTACATAAAGGAAGATGGAAGAAAGAACCATTTCATCACAGTGCTACACACGTAAGAATTTGACCTCTGCCTTTATACCATCTGTACAGTGAACACAGATACACACACACACAAACTAGTGAGCATACACATGCCCACAGCAGTAGGCATCAGTGTTGCCTGGGGAGCAGTTGGGGTCAGGACCTTTGCTCAAGGGCTCTTCAGCAGTCTCCTGCAGGTTCAAGGGATTGAACTGGCAACCTTTTGGTCCCAAGTCCTTCACTTCTCTAACCTTAAGGAAACGGCTACAATGTTGAAAGATACGACTCCAACATGATCTGACTGAGCATCATAACGTCACAACACTTTCAACCGCAGCATCATATGTGAACCCCAGGGGATAAATTAAAAGCAAGAAAATTATAGGTCACTTTAATCATAGCCTGCATTTCAGACCCCATACAGCTTTCCATAAGAGGAAAATATTTCAATGCAAACCATTAGCAAGCCTACTTTGTGACGGAACTTCCAAGTCATTTGGTTGATAACTGATCATTTCTACCATTTACTGCAGCATCTAAACCAAAGTGCTGAAAGTAACAGACAAAAAAACATGATCACAAAAAAAGTGGTTGAAGCTTAATATGAGCAATGTGGTTGGTGTACATCAGGTAATTTGACCATCACAAATGAAAGCTTTGGGGTTTATCCATTTTGTATTGGAAAAACCAATAAACCAATTTTTTTATGCATCTGTGATTACTATAATTTCAGTCTTCAGAGGTATAATGACGTCACCACCTTCCCCTTCTCATTACTGGGAGAGCAATTTCAGCATTAAGCTAGACTTATTCCCCTACAAACGACATGTAATTTAATGTTACCAGACAGTGAAAAAAAAATTATTGCTGTAGGCTAAGCATTTCCTCAGACAATGTCAATGCATCCTTACTGTTAGGACATCTAGAGATGCCATGCTTTTCTTTCCTTTTATCACCTCAACTGAATGCAACTTGACAAACTGATTAATCACAGACAAATTCAAAACAGTGAGGGCCGTGCTCATGGATAATCAAATTTGAGCCTTAGGGAGCCTAGTGTAATATTTCAATCACAAATGCAACACAATCCTAATTTGCTTCATTAAAATAATTGATTAGAGATAAGCTACATGATCATAGGTCATGTACAGTATGTATCTTAACCTACATGCTCATTATTTGTGAATGTGAAGTAAGAGTGGTCTACAGATTTGAGATAGATGGCTAACAAAAAAATCACTAATTGTAAAAGATGACTGAGCATACGGCTGCCTCCTTAGCTTAAGGATCGCTTAAGGATTGACATTGTTACAGGAAACATCATCATACAGGTTTAACTATGTAAATGTATGCACATGCTACATTTAATGTGATAATGTGATTGCAAACAATGTCCTCAAATCCGTTAAAAGTAGGTCCTAATAGTTAATTTCAGGTAATATTGTTGCATGAATTTATTATTATTATTATTAATACTACTACCACCACCACCAACAACAACAATCCCACTGACAATGTGCTATATAATTAATGTTAAATTATTAAAGTATTTAATATCTTTAAAATATTCATATGTATATTTTAGTTTTTATAGGGACTTACAGTGATCAGACATGTGTCAATTGGAAAATAAAGGACATGCATGCTGAGGATTAAATAACAAATTCTTTTCAACCTAACCCGAAACCTTTATTTATTCAGCGTTCACTGTTTCACTATTTTTTAATATCACATTATATTGACTGATATTATAACCACAAAGTTTAACACCTTTTATTATATTATTTGGGCCCTAATTAATACTATTTTGAGTTATGTTGCCTGGACCTTCAGTTAAGTATTTTAATGGAAAAGTAAAGCATTTGAGACAGACGACATAATTTAACACGTTATATTCACGCATACATCACAAGCCATCGGTCTTATTTAAACACCTTACTGAGGATAAAGAAACAGCAGGTTGTCTCTCACACTGGTGCTTAAAGGTTTGTGAATCCTTTAGAATTTTCTATATTTCTGCATAAATGTGACCTAAAACGTCACCAAATTTCCAGAGAAGTCATAAAAAAGTAGATAAAGAGGACCCAGTTAAACAAATGAGACAAAAATATTATAGTTGCTCATTTATTTATTGAATAAAATGATCCAATATGACATTTGTGAGAGGCAAAAGTATGTGAAACTCTAAGATCAGCAGTTAATTTGTAGGTGAAATTAGAGTCAGGTGTTTTCAATCAATGGGATGACAGTCAAGTGTGAGTGGGCACCCTGTTTTATTTTCACATGTTTGTGTATCATGGCATGAACAAAGGAGATTTCTGATGATCTCAGAAAAAGAGTTGTTGATGCTCAACAGACTGGAAAAGGTTACAAAAGCATCTCTGAAGAGTTTGGACTCCACCAATCCACAGTCAGACAGATTGTGTACAAATGGAGGAAATTTAAGACCACAGTTACCCTCCTCAGGAGTGGTCAACCAACAAAGATCACTCCAAGAGCAAGGCGTGTAATAGTCAGCGAGGTCACAAAGGACCCCAGAGTAACATCTAAGCAACTGAAGACCTCTCTCACATTGACTAATGTTAATGTTCCTGAGTCCACCATCAGGAGAACACTGAACCACAATGGTGTGCATGGCAGGGTTGAAAGGAGAAAGCCACTGTTCTCCAAAAAGAACATTGCTGCTTGTCTTCAGTTTAGTATATCATATAGTATAATATTTTTGTCTCATTTGTTTAACTGGGTTCTCTTTATCTACTTTTAGGACTTCAATGAAAATCTGGTGATTTTAGATCATATTTATGCAGAAATATAGAACATTCAAAAGGGCTCACAAACTTTCAAGCACCACTGTAGAGCTGCTAGCATGACATCAATATATTTACCCTTAAGTGTGGCACCCTTGAATGAAACACCAGAGACAGCAGTTTAATTATAGCTGCGGTGTGTGATGCTTTGTACGTCATAGCTTTAATGAAGGTTCAAGAATGTATGACATATCATTTACAAAGCTAATGAATATGAAATAATGTGGCACTGCCACATAACACATTCAGCTATAGGTGTGCATGAAAAATTCTGTTGCAGGTTTTCAAAACAGGTTCATCACATTGAACTTCACATGAATTAATCATCCACTCATATGGCTGCAAATACTGTGACCTCTCTGACTAAAATACAATATTGAAGAGAAATTGTGAAGCAGCAGCAATTACAGAAAATATGTTAAATAAAGACATCTATTAGATTTTATTCTACACATATGCTAAAAGGCTGAACGCACTGTAATGTTGCTCTCTCAATATTAACAAACAAATGCAGCATGTAAAAGAAAAAATGAACACAAAATCATACAGACCGAAAACACCAAGCGCAGACATCCACAGACATAATAACTTTCTCAAAAGCATGATAAAACACTGTATGGATAAGATACTACATCTGCACTGACCTCTCCAGTTTTAGTAGCAGCTCTCAGATCACAAAAAGTTGAATTACTTATTCCACGGAGCACAGAATGTGTCATGAAGGAATACCAAAGAACCCCCCCACACACACACACACAATAAAAGAACATGACCAAGTTGGGTCGTTGTATGCAAATATACACGGCTAATACTCCCCCTGCATAATTACTACCTAATTAGTAATGTTATTTTCTAAAACACAAGGGGGAAAAAAAAAACATGCTCAAGCTTCACAAATCAGAATTTGAGCTCTTAACAATGGTTTTAGACTAATGATTAGACCACCACAGTGTAGCAAGAAATGGTGCGGCAGCATGACATTTAACTTCATTGGTCAGACTAAGTGAACAAGTAAGTGCTAATAAGTGGGAATAGTCAAGCCATCACTTTTAATGACAAAATAATTCCCCATATCTCACTTGTGCCATTTTAAAATGCACATTTACTTCCAATTATTGCTAGCCATTAATTTCTTACCTTAAAGCCAGGAGATCTGCATATCATTTTCTTACTTAGTACTGGTTCCTCATATGCAATCAAGTTTCTTTGATATAGTAGAGCTAGTGTCCAGTGTCAGACAAAACAAATACAATATCTAATTGATTAAATACTCTTGGTGGAGGCCCTGAGGAAAATCCTTGACTGGAGTTTTCATCATCGCTCTTGCACTGGGCAGTCCTCTTTAATAAAGAATCCACTACAAATGAACTCAGCAGCTCTGTCTTTTGTCTTCAGCTTTGTTCGTCTTCTTTTCTTTATATATGCAACACAAAAAAATTTACAAGTCAGCATAGGAAATGATTTGAGCAAAGTGCGGTGGTCTTGTATCCTTGGTTGACTGGTTTGGACTGGATTAGGTCATGGAGAGAGAAACAGTGGATTCGTGACGGTGCCGACAGTAGGCAAGTCGAGCAGCCAGTATAAGCAGGATGCTGGTGGCCACCTCCAGGCAGTAGGAGAGGCAGGCCATGGCCAATGACCAGCCAAAGGACATGTGAACGTAGGCCAGCAGCTCAGCACTTACCTGCTCCTGCAGCACCTCCAGGGCCTGCTCCGAATAACTGACGTAGATGCACACTCCAGACAGGGTGAAGAAGCCTATGGAGATAATAAAACGGTTTCAAAACCTTGTCTAGAAATCTATACAATATGGTAGAAAGTTTCATGGATTATCAAAAAAATACACATTCAGAGTTTGCAAATGAAATGCACAAATGCCTTTCCTAAAAGAGATGTTTGAGCAACGCTCGTGGTAACTGTGTTCAAAAAAATAATCTCAGTCATTAAACTATGATAAACAATACTTTTGTGAAATGCATTGCATGGGGTGGTGCAACATTATTTGAAACAATACACTGCAGATCATTTGAAACATTTTTTATTATCATTGTTTATGCAAAATGATTAAAAAAAGACAAGAATGTCAAATCATTTAATAACAACATTAACATTGCTATTCAATCAAATCTTTATTAAAACCGTCAAGTGTAGTCCTCAACATTTTGAAATATAAAATTCACTCTCCATAATCAAAAATTAATTGCATTCATGGAAAGTAAATTCAACCTGATTGAAATTCACAGCCACACAATTGTAATAGATCTTATATCAATAATTCAAAGATTCATCTTTTACTTCGAGAGAGTGAAGGAAGGATGGTTCTACTGATAGCACAGTGGTAGCTGCATGCAGTGATTGAATGCAGCTGGCAAAAGTGACTGCAGCATTGCACTTATCATTAGCATAATTAGCCAGCTGACACCAACTCCTGACCTTTGTAAGGAACAGCGACAAAAGTTTCAACCTTCGTCAGTCCAAATTCTGCACGCTTAAGTTAAGGACAACGTCTCCGAACTCACATTGTGTGGCTATTAAATACCAGCATCATCCTAAGATCTGTTTTTATTTTTCCAAAGAAATATGATTCTGTAGACGTCAATTACATCAGTCAATATTTGATTGAGCTACTTTCTGCAATTAGCCATCGAGAACAAAGTACGAGAGTGTACCAAAAAGAAAAGTGAGTGAGCAAAGCAGACACACAAGAGAGACAGAGTCAAAGCAAGAGAGACTTAATGGACCAATTGTACAATTTCATTAGGAAGAGATCAAACTAACTCTACACAAACACCAGTCTATTGTAAACAAAATTGCCACTACTGCTGTGTCTTCCTATCGCTCTTCATCCATACATCAGACAAGACAAAAATATCCACCTCGTCTGCCTCGGTCTGACTCCCAGCATGCAAATGAAAGCATATAAACAAACCAAAATAATTTCCCCATCTCAGTCAAAGCATCCTAAAACACAAACAAGGCTTTCAAAGGAACGTTGAGCAGAACACAGCCCTTCTAATCATGTTGAAATTCCAGTCTTGATTTGGTTCCCTACACATCTTGTGTTGCTGATTACATAAAAGCACTCTGGAGTTGTGGACAGAAAAGATAATCATGCGCTACTTAACACTGTGACCTCATACAACGACCATAAACACCTGGAAGACTGTTCTGAGACTATATAAACAACAGTGAGGTAAAAACATAACATTACATACATAACAGTTTGTTACAAAGCACCTTCAGACACAACAGAGCTGAAAGTGGGGGGATTTGCATTGGGTGGCACTCACAATGTGTTTAAATCAAGCTCTGAGTGAAAGCTATTAAGCTCAGCAGGGTTGGGCTAAGATGCCATGATAGTAGGGTTTTAGGCTTTGAGAGAAATTGAGAGGGCTGATTGGAGAAGAGTCTGAAGACACAGCATGACGATGGGCCTCGTGTAAGAAAATTACATGTGTTAGAAACAAGTCACGGATTAGAAAACAGATGTTGATGGAAGTTCTGCAGCACTCCCTTCATTGTACACCATCAGCTGTACAACTAATTAACACCAGAATGTTTCAGTTATCAAGGGACAAGGTTTGATTAAAGAAATCTGGAAGACAAACAAAAGGTGCTATATTTAAAGAGGCTTTCCAGAACATCAGCTTTTATTACCTGCAACTGGTTGGATTAGGGTTGATATGTATGCTACATTAACTTGTAGACAATTTTCAGTTAGCATAGCTGTGGTAAGCATATTACCTGGTCAGATCTATACAGAAAAGCAGACACTATAGCTCTCATCCATATAACAGATTCTCCAGGTAATTTGCCGGCTTGTTATGCAAGTCTTTTTATTTCTGCAGCTGAAAAGTTCTGCCACTGTAGGTAAAAATGAACAGCATCCTGACAGACTTCCACCTTAAGTGGGAACAAAACTGCATGATGGTAGTATTCAAGCTTTCAAAGAAACCTGGGATGGATTAACTGCAATGTATGTCCTTAAAAGGCAGTTCCCAGCAATCTTAGCAGCTGAACCAACTCAAACTTTAAATGCATTCCACAAGTGAGCCCACAAATAAGAACTGTCAAAGTCCTCTAGAAGTTAGGGTTCGTAAAGGACCCTGGCATTCTCTGGCAGTAATTTGAGGAGACAACACCACAACACTAAAGTACCGTCTGAAAATTGTCTCTCCAGAAAAAGGTTCAGGAAGACGAGTCCACAAAGTGCAAAATGAAAGATGAAGAACAACTTATGACGGCTAACCCCAATGTTGTGGCCTCCACATATCCTGCAGACTCATCTAATGACCACAATCAGACCATCCTTCTACTCTCATACAATTTACTGCCATGTATCACAGAAGTAAGAGTTGTGGGATAAGAACCTCAGAACCTTATTTACAGTTACAATTTTATAGCTTTTTTCTAGACACTCAGTGTTGTGTCATTTAAGGCAGACATTAGAGAGCCATTTCAACTATCACCAATGTGCTGTGTCCACATGGATGATGCGATGGTAGCCAGTTTGCTCCAGAACACACAACACACATACACACATTAGCTATTAAACAGAGAGATAACGCAAGACTTTTTTATTTTAACCCAATTTTTCCACCCAATGTGGTGGTAGACAATTAACCCACCCATTCACTAGGACTCCCCCAATCACTTGTAATGTCCCTGACTCTAGGAGGGTGAAGACTAGCAGAGACCTCCTCCAACAAGTGCTAAGTCAGTCACCGTCTCCTTTTGAACTGACGCCAATACATCTTCACTGAGCAGCCAACACACTCAAAGGATCGTGCAGGATCCCCAGTTCTGATACATCAGCTAACAGACACCTGAGCCAGCAGACATCATATAGTAGTGATGAGGAAAGAGCGCCATCTACCCACCCAGACCAAGAATGGCCAATTCTGCTCTCTCAAGGCTCCAACTGTTGATGGCAAACAGCAGATTTGAACTTGCAAATCTGATCCTCTGATCAAAGCAAATGTTTTAAGGGAAGAATGGCCAAAATATTGGGCTGTTTTGAAAGACTATGTCCTCATCACTGTACTGGGGCATTGGGATTCACAGTAAACACAGGAATAGCACCTTCTGTTGAACTAATTAGACCCAGAGCTGCCATGTTTCAATGGATTTTAATGTTATATTCTGTAAATGCTGAGGCTGTATACTATCTAGCATCAAGTAGAATCTCTGCAAACTGCACTGCACAACATTCTGCCACTGAAAAAGTGCTGCATTAAGAGTGTAATGTGAACAACATTATGTAACAGTCAGACATCCATGTAGATACAAGATGTGAAGTCAATGTCATGCCAAGCTCACTTTTTAGCTAATTTAGCATAATAATTTAGCATAATAATTAGTGATGGAGTGACTAATGAGCTGTTATTACAAAACAATTGCAGACCAGGTGCAGACCCAATTTATTTCCCAAATTTAGTCTGTGTTCCAGCCATCTACAGAAATGTGAATGGCATTACATAAATGCATACAATGTCAGAATGGGGAATGTGTCATTTACAGATTCATTGTTGTTTATAGGAGCATGGTTTAGTTTAGTTTATAAATATGCCAGTACAATTATTGATATGCATGTCTTAAATCTGCATGATTTAATATTTTTAATATTACACAATACTTGTCTTTTTAAAGTGATATTACTGTTTAAATATCTCATTTCATTTACTATGCAGCTAATCTGGAGAGGTTTGTCAGTATTCCACCGGCACTCAAGGGCTAAACAAAAAAAACATTAACAGCCGCTGTTCAAAACAGCCCTTCAGTGTTATAACAAATCACGCAAAAGGTCAAATTACAAATTCAACATCATTTGAAGGCAATCAATTTTTTCCTAAAGAATAATTCATATTATTCATGTTTTGGGAAGAGGAGGTAGACAAAATAACAATGCTTTAAGCAATGGCTCACTCGGAAATCAAACACTTGTTTACTTACAAGTTTGGAGCCCAAATTGTGCTTCAAATTCATTTAGAAAAAAGTGAAACAATTCTGAACAAGTTCAGATAACTTGTTTTGAATTTTCTGTTATACTAAACATCCTGAACATATCTGATCCCAGCTCGTTCTTGATTTTTCACAAATGATAAAGTGCCTTCAACTGGGCAGAAAGGTATAAAATTACACAATCACCAACCTACAACTCAGTGCATTTGGAATAATGTAGAATTCAGCTTTCATGCTCTGACAACTGGCTCAAATTGCCTCAATCAGATGTCATCATGTGCATTATAGAAAATGAAAACAGTAAATTATGCTTCATAATTTACTGGTATAAACCATACTCCAATTAATATTTCAGAGTGAAATCACAGAACAAAGGAGTGTGTACAGACCCTTAAAATGTCCATCTCATGAATGTCTTTATAGAACATATTCGGCATGTTTTATATCTGTCTACCTATATGAATTTTATGGAAAAGCAGAATTTGTAGGCTGGACTTTGTTTTATAGATATAACACAAGAACGATGCATCTGTGTGCATGCAGCTGTTTTGAGTTCTAACCTTGAATGTTCATTCTAGTAGAGCTAAAGTCATGAGCAGTCTTTGTTCTTATATCACACACCCAGGTACACTTACTGCAGACGAAGAAGTACACAGCCTCAGCAGTGAGGAGAGTGTAACTATGGGCCAGGGAGGCAACTAGTCCAAAGATGCCTCCAAATACAAGCAAGACCAGGCTGACAGGAAGCAAAATGACGATGACTCTGTGAAGATCTACAAAGATAAAAAAGTAAAAGCTTGAAAACAAAAACTACCTGGCATGTAAAGGTTTAAAATGAAATCAATTTATTCAGCATTTTGTTCATTAAGTGTCTCTCAAGATGAATTATTTTGTTATATCTCCATTTTCAAAAATGTTGGGATAGTGTGTAAAACAAGGGCGTACATTTTGTCTCAACACTGGTAGACAACACTGATATACAACAAGCACAAGACAATAAGGATGAATGATGCATACATTACTAAATGTCTAATGCAAAATCACTGATTAGTGATTTCTACACTGTAAATAAATAACCTTATCAGAGAACTGTTTTAATGCTTATTGAATAGTTTAGCATATAAAATCTGTACTTTTACATCAAGATCTGTATGTAAATTTAACTGATAACTAACAGACCAAAGACTTCATACATAAGATACATGCAGTACACGTCAGTGGTTTTTCATTAATCATCAACGTTCTGCATTGTAGATTAACACTAAAGTCATCCAAACTATGAGTAAATACATATGTAATTATTTAGTAAACAAAACAGTGTTAAACAAACCAGAATATGTTTATATTTTACATTCTTCACAGTAGGCACCTCTTGCTTAGATGACAGCTTTCTTGGCATTTTCTCAGTCAGCTTTATGAGGTACTCACCTGGAATGGCTTTCAGTTAACAGTTGTGCCTCGTCAAGAGTTCATGACTTGCATTTATTGCCTCTTAATGTGTTTGAGACATTAAAGTCAAAGTGTGTCTACTTTAAAAAATCTAACATCTAAACATGTTGGTTTGTTTAACACTTTTAAGTTCACTACATGATTCCTTATGTCTTCCTTCATAGTCTGGATGACTTCAGTATGAATTTATAATGTAGAGGAAAAAAATGAATGAGGTGTATCCAAACTTTTGACTGATACTGTATAAACATATACACTTATGGTCATTTTTAAGGCAATTTTAAATCCTGAGTGAATATTTTTCATCTTCTTTTTTAAACAAACTCCTGACCAGAGATATGTTTATTTTCAACAGTCATATTCACTAAACAGCCTAAGACTAACTTTAGTGATAATGCATCCTTATAATTCATAATTAGGACCTCACATGAAACCCTGAAGACACACTTGTTTCCTCAGCCTGTTGTGCATCTTTAGCCTGCTGATGTGTTTTCTGCAGTGCATACAAACTACTTCATTAATGGAGAGAGTTTCATTGCATTTCAAGACTGAAAATCAACAAAATAAGATAAAACAAAAACTCAAGATATTTCTACCCATTTTATGTTTACTCCTGCTAGCAACCTGACTGCTAGCCTACAGATGTCAGAGGCCCGGATTCGCTGGCTAGTTAATGCTAGCTAATATGGCTAACAAGTATCAATTGAGATCATTTTCACAGTAGAAAGGCTGGTAAGAGTAGTTAGCAGGTTTTCATTTAAAATTAATGCAGCTACTTGCTGGTTAGTTAGTTTACTACCTATGACTTGCGGTCTGGTAAGTGAAAAAGCTCCTGATGTCCCTTTTGTTTTTTTGGTACAAAACATGTTGGTATGACATGTAAAGTGAAGCGATCATCTGAAGATCTACAATTTGGCCAGTGCTTGAATAATGTGGGCTGAGTCAGCACATGCCTCCTCCAAGTTTGACAATAAGCACAATATTTATATATTGTGAAGTGATCCTAAGTTAGCCACTCTCTTTCAGCCAATCAGATGCTAACATGTCTAAACATCATCTTGGAGACAGAGTTATCAATTATCTGCTCCAAAGATGATGTGAATGATTTTGCTCAAATACTGGTAAGGAAAATGCTTTAAACTCAAATGACATGCCCATACTGTCTTCACATGCAAACCTATGTGCATGGTGTTAAATGTAATAAAACCAATGCAATGCTGAGCAAACATTTAAACTCTATATTTGTTTGGAAATATATTAAAAGACAATGTAGCAAATATAGATTTTTTTCTGAAAAATACATGACCATTCTGTGGACAGGGGAATGTTTTTGATCTGTGGGGTGAAACTGGAACCCGGGGAACACTATTTTGTATAACATGTGATGTGAATCATAATAAAGTCTGCTTGAATCCTTGCTGTTTACCACTGTGTTGCATCACCTCTTCTTTCAATTACACTATGTAAGCATCTTGGAAACAAGAAGACCAATTGCTGTTGCACTGAAAATTTATTCTTTTCCCACTCTGAGGTAAATAGCACTAGTATAGCACCCAGGTTATTTTACTACAGAACTATTTTTGTAATACATGCAGAATGTGGTTTGGCATGATCTTGTTGAAAAAAGCAAAGCCTTATCTGAAAAAGACATTGCCTGAAAACAAAACCAAAACCAAATATTGTTCAGCATTAATGGTGCCTTTACAGATGTGCATGTCACTCATGCTATGTGCACTAATGCACCCTCATACCACCACAGATGCTGGCTTTTGAACTGTGTACTGATAATAAGCCAGATGGTCCCTCTGGCATAGAGGACACAGTATCCGTGATTTCCAAAAAATTTGATTCGCCAGACCACAAGACACTTCCACATCTCCTCTGTTCATCTTAAATTAGCTCAAGCCCAGAGAACATGGCAGACTTTATAGGCCTGGTTTATAGATGGTTTGTTCTTTGCATGGCAGAGTTTTCATTTTCATTTGTTGACGCAGTGTTTTTTGGAACTGTTCCTTCTTGTGATTTCCACTACAGGATCGTGTCTGTTTTTAATGGTGTGCTGCCTGAGGGTCTGAATAGCACAAACATACAATATTGCTCTCTGGCCTTGTACCTTTCATGCATAGATTTCTCCAGATTCTCTTTGAATTATGTACTGTAGATGAAGAAATGTAAGTTCTTTGCTATTTTCATCTGTTCTTAAATTGTGTCATAAATTGCTTGTATAGTCTTGTACAGAGTGATAAACCACTACCCCATCTTCTCTTTTGAAAGACTCAGGCTCTTTTATAGGGAGGTTATTTTAGATTTAATCATGTTGCTGACCTGTTGCAAATTAACCAAATTAACAATTTGTTGCAGATATAAAAATGTGAATGGAAATGTTTAAAAAAAAAACCTGACGTTTCACATGCTAATATGCTGTCTTTGTACTACTGTAAATTAAGTATAGGGTTTAATTTACACATATATAGCTTAAATATTTGCACGTCATTACATTCTATATTATGCATTTTGTACGGTGTCCCAACTTCCTTGGAAATGAGGCTGTACAATAAGCTTTCAGTAGAGAATGTGGAGACCAGTAATGACTCTTACAGCTGTTGTTTAGGACAATACCAGAAGAACAGCTTGCAGAAATGTAGCTTATGCTCACTATTCACAAGGTTTCATTTCATTAGTGCTAATGGAGAGAGAGGTTTTAGAAACTCACTTAAAAGGTGCTTGTCCTGCTCAGTGGGCTCCATTGTGTTACTATAGATGGAGATGGCATGACTGCTCCCATTCTTTTCTGTGTGAAGGAAACAATTATTCCATCTTCTTACATGATTCTTATTATCTTTACATGGTCTGCAATGACAAAACATTCATCTTGATAAAACACAGACATAAAAACATACTGCAGTCTACGTTAACAAATCTAACACTGAGCGAGGTTCAGAAAAATAAAAAAAAGTGTCAAAAGGTCTGTGACAAAAAGAAGGCAGTGCTGCCAGGGTGAACAAATTACATTTATTGTGTTCAGAATAGTCCACCATTAAGGTAACAGTTCTGTTCTAAATGTGGGGAGATAGTTATAGGTCATGGCTCCACTCTGTTTAACCATTTGGTCAAACTGTATATTCACTATAGGGTAAAGCCAAGTGTTGTGATTAGTTATCAATGCTCATGTACATGCATCACATATATACTTCACTGAGATTCATGGCTGAAGGAGAAATCATCTTATTTCACAATTGATAATTTACCTAGCTATTTTCTAATAGTATTCTAATTTGTCAACATCAATTTCCTGGAAAAAAAAAAATTCTTTAAAACATAAGATTTGTTTTGTAGAATCATATCTTTTAGGGTTGTGTTGGCAAGGAACTAGTTATATGATATGCATCATGATACAGGTGTTATAATTTAATACATTGTGATATATTCCAATTAGGGCTGTCAAGCAATTAAAAAATGTAATCGTGATTAATCTCAGAATTTCATTTGAGTTAATTGCAATTAATCCATTTCTCTTTATGGAGAATTTTGAAGAGAGATTGGTGGCAGAAATAAGGAGATATAGGCACCTTTATGAGGGAACTGGGTCTTTCACATATGTAGAAATCCTAATTGATTATTAACTGGATCTGTTTAAACTGTTGAAATTTAGCTTATAATCTGTTTTCTTGTCTCTTGTTATCTAACATTGTGATAAATAAATAAATAAATAAATAAATAAATAAATAATAAAGCATGTTTAAAATGCATTTAAAAAAGTTTAAAATTAAATTTAAAAAATATTTAAAGAAAAAGTTTATTTTATTAAAGTAAGAAATCTTAAAGCTTCTACAAACGTCTGTGATTGGACATGTTAGATTTTGGCCTAAAATCAATTTAGTAGGGGCGTGTTCAAGGATAATTGAGCTGCAGAATTAATCAGAACCTGGCAACCCTGACTATTTTCCTCTTCTTTTTTAAAAAGATTGCACTCTTATTACTATAACCACTCTACAGACAGGATTAAACTGACTTTGTGAGGCTCATTAATGAAAAAGTCAGGTTTTACGAAGCAAATGGGGGGAAATTTAGCGTTTTCTTTCAAAATGAGCAAATACAAACAGGATAAACACACGCCAGCGACCTCTGAAAGCTGGAGCACAAAAATAAACGTGAATATTAACGAGAAATGTCATTAAACCGACTAAAAAGTCAACAGGTTGTCACAAACTACTGACAGCATCAGTGTAACAGCTCCACACAGCAGTGCAGAAGTTATGAACATGATGCAGGTCCAGTACCTTCGTAGATCCTCCACAGCCCCGAGTGGGACCTCGTGAAATCCCAAGTCCAGTTGCTCGCCTGGTCCACGTCTATGATGTACCAGTACTCACTGCCGATGGCCACAGCGAGGAAGGCGAAGCTGAGCAAGCCGGACAGTCCAGCAGCCACCACCACCCTGCCGAAGTTCATCCTCAGGCACAACGTGCACCAGCACGGCGAGGCAGGGACTGTGTGTGGCTCTGTGTGGTTCTCCACTAGCACTGTCCTCTGCGCTGAGAGCAGGAGCGTTTAAAGCCACACACACATCACTGTGGCTCAAAATACTACTAAACTACAAACACACGGACTTTCACCACCTTATACTATCACTCAGTGTGCTTAAAGCTGGTATATCCTCACCTGAAGAAAATCCAGGGTGAGCAGATGCAGGCAGATCAAACCCCAAGCCTGGCGATGCTCGTTTCGAAGCATTCACTGATATGTTGTATTGTGCTGCCTGTTATGTGAACACCTTAGTGGGCTCCCACAAGAAAAGCACAACAGCACAGCTGGCCAGTGTGGATAATCAAAGCATCACGCCTCTCCCACTTCTATCACAGGAAAAATGCTACTACACTCTTTAAACATGGTTCTTTAGTAAAGAAAGTGGTTCTATGTACACTCAAAGAACCATTTGCATGGATAAAGGGTTAGTTCCATGGTGAAATGCTTATTCACATGAATGAGGAATGTGTTTTATAGAACACATATAATATAAACACTATATAGAACCATCTAATAATATTTCTCATCAATCTGAAGAACCCTTTCATCAACCAACCCTTTGAGTGTTTGTGGTTCTATATAGGACCACTTTCTTTCTTTAAAAAAATTGAAGAACCATCTTTTTTAAGAATTACAGCAGAAGTACAGCAGAACCCTTTTGGGGGCTATATAGAACCATTTACAACACATTCCTCATCAATCTTAAGAATCTTTTGACCATGGAAAGAACCCTTTATCCATGCAAAAGGTTCTTTGGGTGTACATGGTTCTATATAGAACCCTTTTCCTTTACTAAATAACCCTTGAAAAACTCATCTTTTAAAGAGTGTATAGTATACAATATATAGGGAACACACAGCTTTAAGTTTCTGAACAGTATATTTACACTCTCATACCTGATTGTGTAATATTATACATACATTCATACCTGAATAGTATGACCATCTGCCTAATAGTGGGTAATCAACCTTAGGTTGGAGTGTTCTCTCAAAGGTGATCCATGACACTTGCCTGGCTGTTCTTGTGTTTATTATAGAAGTACATCGTCCATTCTGTTGTGTCAATTGCTCTGTACCTCATCTGAGTCGTTCCCCTCTGGCATCAGTAGCCCATGAGGTACCACCGTTATACCATTGGGAGGCCATTCTCAGTACATCTTCACTACAGTGGCTCTAATCCCAGTTAACAGTTACCACCTTTCACTTGGTACCCTATTATGCACTTTTGGACATCAGTCAAATCACATCTTTAACCCATTATGATTGTTTTATACTCTGCTACAACTAACTGGTGTGCTCACTTATTTATACCTGCAGCAAACCCTGTCACATGGCATCAAAGTTCATTCCAATCCATGGGTTGTCCTAATACAGGGGTGGCCAACTCCAGTCCTGGAGAGCCGCATTCCTGCCGTTTGGTGATCTCCCTGATCAAACACACCTGATTCAACTCAGCAAGCAATTAGCAGGTTTAATTGTAGTGTCAGAGCAGTGACATCACCAAACTGTGCTGGACACCGGCTCTCCAGGACCGGAGTTGGCCACCCCTGTCCTAATATCTTGATATGACAGTATATAATAGGCCAGATTCAGATGTTCATTTCACCATTATGTAATTTTTTTATTAATTTCCCCACGTTTGACTTTTCCTTTTGATCCTACTTAAAACAGCCTTCACTTAAACATCTACTAGTGCACTGTATCCATTACAGCATCTCTGAAAAAGTACTGTGATGAATATGGGCTATGGATTTCAATGCTCCTATAAATGATTTAGCCACAATTGAGAGAAGAAAAAACATGCACACAAAAGGTCAGATTAACCCTGGGGGTAATCAATGAAATATGCACTGGACTCTCTTCAGTTTGCCTAAAATTGTGTTCTCCAATGTCAAATGTCAAAATTCTCATTAGCAAAAATTATGTGGTTTATTAGACTGACTCAAGAAGTACCATCACCATAAAAACACAACTGGCTCATAATTCAAAGTTATGTTTTAATATTTATTGAGGTAATATATGGCAAAAGCATTAAAATATTAAAGTGCAGAAAAAAGTACAATGAACACTGTAAATCAGTAAGAAATGCCAGACTAATGAGAAGTGCAAATTTATCCCCACTCTTGCACGAGGCTATTACAATACTTCTGAAAATATAACTCCAGTAAAAAGGTCTCAAATAACCGTAACTACACATACAGCTGCTGAAACAAACTGAGAGCAGTGAAGCATGTTAGAGAAGTGAACAATAATGTAATGACGCAAAATGGCTTTGCTGCACTGCTGTGCACTACAGGCCAGAGAAAAGCACCATTACATGCACGAAGTGCTCCAAGCTTCTTGCAGATCGCATAACAACTCATTCAAGAAAATAGTCAGTCACA
The DNA here is from genome assembly GCA_036984385.1 of Crenuchus spilurus. NCBI lineage: Eukaryota > Metazoa > Chordata > Actinopteri > Characiformes > Crenuchidae > Crenuchus > Crenuchus spilurus. Next base: position 49,622 of record BRDA01086543.1, read on the forward strand.
AATCTAGTCATCAGTGATGTCTAAAAATACCAAGGTTTCAGATGGTGCTCCCAAAGAAAACTCACAAAGCAAGAAGTTTGGTGGTACCACTAACTAGACATGAAGACAATTGGGGAACTGATGTGAAATGCACAAGAGCATATTAGTTTCCCTGACAACCAAAGAACATGCTTATACAACTGGAGAGAACCAGGGGTAGAACTTCAACAAGACCTGGATAAGCAAGGATAGAGAACATGCATAAGACTCCATTTATCCTTCCTGTGCCATTTTGATAATGTGCCCTCTCCTCGACTTTGCAGAGTCTTCAAATTTCTCAATTACATCGCTGCAGGTCTTTTTCTGAAAAAGAAAGGGTCCAAATCAGGCATTACAATTCAAAAGTGTGCTTTTTCTTGTAAACAAAAATAATAAAATTATTAGAATTATACTATCAGAATTAGAATCTCGTTTTGAAAAAGTAGCCGATATCTATAGCCGATACATGTGATTATATTGTAATGTTTAGTTACAATGCATGCAGCAAATGCATGGATTACAAAATTCATTACCAAAAACTTCATATAACATAATGAAGGATTCTCCAAACCAGGCATTAAATGCAAACTACAAATACTGGATTGTCATGACGAGAGTCTTGGAAAGGGTTAAATCAGCATCACTACTATATGAATATACTGCCCAAATATACAAAGCAGGGGCTGGGACCTAATTTCCCGCAAGGGATCAATAAAGTATATCTATATCTGTATTATTAAATCTATCATTCTAGGGGGATAGACTTTTTGCACATAACTGTATACTGTATGAACACCCAGAGCAACATTATAGTGACTAGTAGAATTTAAAATTTAATCTTGGCTGACACCAAGCAAACAGTTTTTCATTATACAACAATCTACAGCATATTTTTCATGACTCACAACATAAGCAGCAAGACTGTAAAATGTGCCAAGAAACTTAATTGCACCTCAAGCTGACTTACAGAAGGAGAGAAAAATAGTTGGAAAAGGGTGCTGTTAAAACTGGGTGAAATTGCTGGAGTTCTTGGTGTAAAAGTGAAATGCAAGTTCAAGGCAACAGTAGATGCTGATAGACTGGACATCGAATTTCAGAGTACATCTATACAAATGTCT